>VYZV01019506.1:6159-87389 GCA_013401275.1 Pandion haliaetus
GAGGGACCCCACGGTGGAGCAGGGGACGAGTGAGGAATCTTCCCCCTGAGGAAAGGAGCGGCAGAGACGATGTGTGGCGAGCTGACTGCAAACCCCGTTCTCTGTTCCCCTGCGCCGCCGGGGGGAGGAGGTAGAAAGCATCGGTAGTGGAGCTGAGCCGGGAAGGCGGGAGGGGTGGGGGGAGGTGTTCTGATGTTTAGTTTCCCTTCCTAATACCCTTGTGTTTTGTTTTTTTGTTTTGATTTGTAGTAAATTAAATGGATATTGTTTCTTCCCCAAGTTGAGCCTGTCTTTTGCCCGTGACCATAAGTGGGGAGTGATCTCTCCCAGTCCTTGTCTCGACCCACGAGCCTGCCTTTGTATTTTCTCCTCATCCCAACGTGGCCAGGCGAGGGGGTGGGGGGTGAGTGAGCGGCTTCGTGGTGCCTTGTTACAGGCTGAGCTGACCTGAAACCATGACAGCAGTATACAAAAAACTTTTTTCCCACTGTCATCTTAATTAAACTGGAAGATACTACAGCCACTCTGTGCCAGTTTTCTTCTCCAAAATCCTCTCTCCTCCTATATATTTCTAGGGAGTAATTATTACAGCACAAAAGCTGTCACTCAAAAAAGGAAGACCATAATTCAATTATTTTCTTACATGTCTACTGTGAAAAAAAGTAACTGCTAGAAAGAAGCATTGTACAATATCCCTGCCATTCCAAAACCTCCTGAGGAAATACTGCTACTCAAATTTGTCAGAGCTAGCTAACTAAAATAAAATACACAATGAACACTTCAGGAGCACCTTCCATCTCAAAGCGTTTTAAGTCATGCATCTCAGATCATGCAATTTTACACTTAAGGCAACCAAAGAACAGATAAAGGATAGGCTTGTATTTAAAAATACACACTATTTTTGGATGCCCAATGTGAGATTCTTTAAGCTGATCTCCAGAGATACTGAGTAGCTGAAACTACCAGGACCTACTACTGATCAGCTTAGCTACTATTTATCTCAAATTGCACCATCCAAATTAGAGGAAGCCTTTGAAAATGAGCATGCAAATTATGTATTTGGAAAGTTCATCTTCACATGGGAAACAAATCACACCAACACTGTAATACTTCCATTCACAAAAGCATGTATTTTCTGTCTTTAAGGAAAATAGGTGCATGACTGAGAATCTTAAACGCTTTGCCTAGTTGTTTCTACCTAAATAGAACTTTTTTGATGCAGAGAAATTTCTTAAATCCCAGGGGGAAAAAAATAAGCTTAGCTTTTACAGTAGGGCATTCTGAAATTTTATATGGCAAAGCACTGTCCCTATGTAAACAAAATCAAGTTAAATTTAGTACTTCTGAGCCACCTGCAGGCAGCTCTAATGTTGTCTTTCTTGCTGTAAAGTAACATTTGGACACTGGAATTAACGAAGCCCAGTATCCGAGATCATTAAAGTAGTAATAATGCCAGATGGAAACTTATTTACAATCTGTTCCCATAAACAAAGTGTCACAAAGGTGTGGGGTGTCACCCCAACCTCATTTTTTAATACAATTCATACCATGCAAAAATGTATCTTCCTGTCAACCTACAGAATACCAGAGAACTGAAGTGCTACTTCAGAAAGCAGAAAACCCCTGATATAGCACACACCAAATCATATTAATCAATGTCACAGTCAAGCCTAAGTGTTCCGTCTTTATAAGTATCTATAAAGTATCAATGCCATATGAAATGAATGAAGCATGAAGAGGCTGCAGAGCTATTCAAAGGGAACCCTTAAAAGACAAAGGAACATTTGTGCACAAAGGGAATTTGTACTGGACCTGGTATTTTGCAGGTAAATGAACATTCAGTCATAAATGCCATTGTCTGTAAGCGCACTGAGTGTCTTCATTCTCCAGTTTGGGTTGCAGATTCCATGCTGTTCTTCCTGCAGCAAGAACTCTGACTGCAGAACCCAAGTCCGACCCACTTTACATCTTACTGGATCAAAGGATCAGTTACCAGGAGCAAAAAGAACACTTACATGAGATTTTCTGATATCAGTGTTTCACTTCTGAATCCCAGGGAGATACATCCCTTCCAACTATCACCTGCCTAGTTTGTGCACATCAGTGCAACAACAGTGCTGACGCTAAACAAATCATGTTTCCAAACACATCATCCTAGGTTCTCACTAACATCAGGAAGAGGGAGCAAAATGTTACTCCTGGCATCCACCACGCTACAAGACAAGACTGAAATATTTACACCTCACTGCATTTGATATGTTTTCTACGTTCAGAAAGTATTTTCTGTTTATGTGACAAAGCTCATACTGTTTAATAGCCCTACTCCATTCTAAACTGCTATGTAAAAGCTCTCTGCATTAGACAAGCACCTTAATAGCATCAAGCAGTTCATAAAAATATTGACTTTCTCTGTGCAGAATTATTAAGGTTTTAAATTTCCTCCAACTTCTGGAGCATTGGACACCATACAGGAATTGTGGGATAGATTCACAGAAAACAGAATACAGAAACAGAAATGAATTCTCACATGTTAAGTTGCTACTCTATAGCAAGGCAATATAATTAGCATCACATTTGTTTGGTTAAGATCCCATACAAACATAAGTTGCTGAAAAAAAATTGTAAAAAATGCACAAATAAAATCCAGCGAAAAGAGTACCTTCTATCATCACTTTCAATGTCTTATAAATTTACTTAGAAAGAAGCTGTAGAATTATAATGACTAATTATCTCTAAACATTTTTTATTAAATATTATCAAGTTAGAAGTATACGCAATATGTTTGAAAGCCTAGAATGCAAAAAATATCTTCCCATGGAAAAATTTCCTAGCAGAAGTTGCTACATAACTAAACTTCTGGTGGAATAGAAGTTTTGAAAGGAAGTTTTGAGTCTACACAAGGGAAAGTGCTAGAAATTTACAGGTTAAAAACAGTAACATACAGATTTTAATTTCATTAACAATCTAGGCTTCAGCAGAGACAGATCATGGTTTCCATCAGATCTCACAAAATCAAACTGATTCCTAATTATTTTGAGGACATCAAAATAACTTTTATTCAATTATATAGAAACAACTTTATGTACCTGTAATTGGTATCTTTGGGTTTTCAGGTAGCTTTCCTGGATCAGCTACTGAGGCTCTTAGCAATGAAGCTATACAAAACAATGAACAGAAGTAATAACCTGAAAAAATAAGTAAGCATTTGTTAGTCTTTTTCAGGTGTACAAAATACCTACTGTACACTGCATCAAAAACATAGATGCTCCAGCACTGAGTTGGAAATTACTCAGCTTTCCCATTCAATTCCAGATATATTTTTGGTACCATACAGTCTACAATATTAAGTACACCCCAGTCTTAAAAAGGGAGAGGGAGAGGAAATGGTAGCAGTGAACACGGTTTTGGTAGCACCACCAGGATGCTACTGTGACCTTACTACTGTATTTAAGAAGTTCCTCCACTCTTATCAAAAAAGCACCGATCATTCTGCACCTCAAAGCCTCTATGTGAAAGTACATTTTGAGTAGCCCACCTTCATTTTAAAGTTGGTTTCAGTTATAATTCAAGCCTTTTCCCCAGCAAAACCTATTAGCGTAACTCCTATTAGCTGACCCATCTGGGGATGTATGACAAAACTCAGTTTGTGAACCATCAGTACTACCACCCCGAATTCTGACAAGCACTATGAGCTGTGGGCCTGAAATTCTGTCAAGTTTTAGCTACAGGATCTGAAAGCCATATTAATGCTTTCCCCAGTTTCCACATGAACACGTTTTACCATAACACCTTTGAAATGAATGAAGCGTCTCAACTTCTCGGAACATAAAAATGTAGGATGCATCCAGTATTCTTATCCTTTATCTTTGTACTTCACCTTATTCTTATTTTCTGACCTTTCTCATACATGTTAACTGCTGCCCAAAGATACTATTTTTACTAGTAGAGAAAAGGGCTAAATTGACTTACAGAAAATTGCCACAACTGAAATATGTCCTTCTTCATAGTGAGGAAAAAGGATGACTTTTGGAATGAAGATTGTATTGTACAGCCAGACAAAGATAATCAGGCCCATGCAGCACCAACCCTGGGGGTCAACCACAAAGTGAATTCGTCGTCCCATTGAACACATATAGTTAATAATCTGTCATGACCCAGGAAGAAAAGATTATCCTAGAGAGATTAAAAAAAAAAAAAAAGAGTAAATTAACTACTATCATGCAACCCACAGGGTTCCACATAAATAGGAAAAAAAACACCTGTCAGCTACGGATTTAAGGAATTAAATGAAAACTTACAGACATTTCACATACCCTGTTCAAGTACCAGGAAGAGAAACATTTTATTATTTCGTTAATTAGTTATTTCTCGCTAAAAAGTAACATTTATCATCAACAGTATCAACAAGTACCTGTGAAAACTATTAAGTAATATGTAAAGCAAGCAACTGTCAGGGAGCTCGCAGCAACAAAGGATATAAACATTAAAGAAAAGAAGTCTCCCATGAAAATAAAAAGGTTGCAAAGCAAACAAGAAATACAGGGCATCATTTATGTCATACAAGGATTCATCCTACCTACCTATCATAGTCTCCCAACTATATTTCAAGATTTTTTTTTTAAAAGCTTGTATGCTAAAATAGTCACAGGCTTCCCTAGGAATTTGTGATTTTCCTCTGCTTAAAAAAACTCCTTCATGGCATTTATAGCAAAGCAACAGAGAAAAGAACCACACTACCCTAACATCTTTTATGTAGGTCATTAAGAGGTATCATACAATAGTAAGTTTTCTCACTATTAATCACACTTAAAACATCAAGGTTTCCATTCTAATAATGTGCTGGGCTCTTTTTTGTTTTAGACTGAAGAAACCCCACTAAGTCCTACCGTATGAACTTTAGAGCTTCATAAACTGATCTTCATAAACATGCAGCACGAAGTCGTAAGCACTATTCCTCAGAACCTTCAAGGGAAGGATTACTACTCTTACGTATATTAAGGCAGCCTGACAAAAAAAGTATCTTAATACTGCAACACACACACAAACCCCAAGGTACTCTCCTACCCATTAGTTTCCCTGATTTCTGGGCTTCGGGGAACTTGTCCGTTTCAGACAGATTTCCTTCCATTCCTTTCAGATTCTACTTGTTGCATTGAAATTTCATCTTGTTTATCAGACATCTCTGTTCCAGGGCTTTTGCTTATTTGTTTCGTGTTTGTCTATCCTCACCTGCATTCACCATTCTCTGCTTAATATTACCCTCAAATTTCATTAGTCTTATCTTCTGAGATCTCTAATCAAAATCAGACCCAAATAAGCTGATATTTTTCCACACTTCTCCTATGCACTATTTATCACCACCCTTTGCTTGCTGTCTTCTAGTACAACAGCATCCCCATTCAACTATTTAGGCCTATATTTACTATTTCTTTTTAATTTTATTATATGTAGCGTGCATGCATCATAGTCTATACATGGTATTAATATACTACACACATATCTACAGTCTTTAGACATATAAATGATGTAGTATTATATTCCTGAATCTGCCAGTTCTTAATGTGTTTCTGTTGTAAATTAGCTTTGGCAACTAGCAGATTTAGAACTAAAAAACATTTTATATTCTTCTAAGCATGAACTGATGGAGGATGTGTCTCATCAAGCAGAGAAGCTGCGGGAGGTAAGCAGACTGTACAACACTAGGGATGCTGAAAAGGAGATGGACCAGAACCCCTCCAAGACCCTGCAGCTACATGAACCCCCCACTGCACTGAGGGGAAGCAGGCAGAGCCTTATCTTGTCAGGCTGGGCATGGAGATGCTGAGTCTGGGGAAGCCTGGGAGCTTGTGAGCTCCAGTACCAACAGGATGGTTCCTGCTCTGCTTGCAGCTCTGATCTACAGAGCAAGTTCTGAGCCCTGGCAGCAGGCAAAGACAAGGAGCTCTGTCCAATGAAGCTTCTGAGCTGGCTGCCCGAGTCCTCTGGCAGTGTGGGCAGGATGGAGCAAGGAACAGTGGCGAGAAACACCCTGCTGCAGGGACAGAGACACTTCTGCCAGCCCAACCTGTCAACTGGCAAGTTTTGCTGCTTGCCAGGGGCTTGGGTCCTGGATACCATGGACAGGCTATTCCTGAGGCTGGTAGCAGTCCAGCCCTCAGACTGTTACCCTCAGCCACTCTTCCATAGGGGCATCATGGATATAGCCAGGAGAGGCCGCGAGTGTATCAGGCATGACTATATGGCTTGGAGTATGAGGGCCAGGGCCTGGGGACCAGGTGGTGCCTCCATCCCGCTGGTGAAGGGGAAGGACTTGAAGAGGAGTAGACAGATCCCGCAGACCAACAAGTGTTTGTGCAGCTTGTGTCAAAAGCTGGGACGCAGCTTTTACATCCACAGGACTTTCTCTGAGGATCAAGAACTCGGGGGGGCAGGATCCACCTGACACTATATGGGTAGAGACCTTATCATCAACAAAACAGAGGTGAAGCAGGGCTGCATCAAGTGTGTGTCCACACTTGACAGAGAAACACCACTTGGGTGTACTGGGATGGGGTTAGGAAAGCCAAAGCCCACCTGGAGTTGAATCTGGTGAGGGATATGAAGGGCGAAAGGAAAGTCTTGTACAGGTACGCAAGCAGCGTAAGGAAGGCTAGGGGAAATTTGGGCCCACTGCTGAATGGGGCAGGGTACCTGCTGAAAGGTTACAAAAAACTCAAAGTACCTTCTTCACCTTGCTCTTTATGGGTAAGACCTGCTTTCTGGAATCCTAGGCCCCTGAGACGCACAGAAAAGTCTGGAGCAAGAAAGACTTTGAGTGAGAGAGGATCACGTTAAGAAACCTTTAAACAAAACTGGACATAACACTTCCACTGATGAACTGATGAAATGCCACCACAAATGCTGAGAGAGCTGGCCCTGTCATTGTGAGGCCACTGTCAATTATGTTTGAAAGTTTTAGGCTGATGGGTGAGGTTCCACAGGACTCAGGAAAGCAAGTGTCAACCCAGTTTTCAAGGGCAAGAAGGAGGATCCAGGCAACTACAGGCCTGTTAGCCTCACCCTGATCCCTGGGAAGGTGGAGCAAATAATCCTGGAAACTTGTTTCCAAACTCGAGAAGGACAGGAAGGTAACTGATAATAGTCAGCAGGGATTTACAAAGGGGAAATCAGACTGACAAACACAGAGGCCAAAAAAACCAGAGGCAGCTAGAAACACTGTTGACTGCTGAAGAATCCATCTGTTTTCCATCTTACCAGAGCAGCAGAGATTCCATGAATTCACAGCGCTTCCTCAGAAGGGGAAATAACAGCTCAACAAACAAAACAGAGATAGAAGTACTGAAATACTTGTTTCCAAGTGACCTACTAAGTATAATGTGTGAGCACTAAGCAGTGAGCAAGATTCTAGAGAAAACAATAAGAATGCCTATAATGGAAATATATCCCAAATTTTCGTAACTGGATGACTAACTTTTGCCTACATGACATTGTTCACTTTCATAATTAAAAAGCCAACCCAAACCAAAACCAAACACACACACTCCCAAACCCATACCTTTGATGGCAAGTTCCACAATTAAGTTGGAACTATGCAAAAAAAGGCCCCATCCTCAAGAAAGGGAGATTTTTCACCATCATCTTCTGTATTTTTTCTGAAAGAAACAGAAAAGAGTGCGATGCTCAAACAATCATCATCACTGGTTTGAAAGGCAGCATATAGTAATAGATAACCTTCTATTCTGTTCTTCACACCTCACCTCACTGAGTATACAGCTTCCTCTCAAGCTATTCACAGAGATATCCAGATCTTTTGCCTCTCATGTCTGAACTGACATGCTGATTCTAGCCAGCGTTCCTCGAATTCCAGTCCTAGGCCATTTCACAATTTGAATATACATTTAAAAGGATGGGCTTGTTTGGAGAAAGGTCTACATAAAACTGCACTACTGCCAGTGTATTTCAGTTAAATTATGATACACTTGCTTCCTGCATGCCTATTGTAATGATAAATTAAGTTTATATTTTTCATTATACTTTTGTCGGCAATGCTGCATAAACAATGTTAACATACTGACCTTCTCCAACAAAGTGAGCTTTTTCCTCTCTCCCTCTTGGTTTATGTACCGTGTATAAGTATGTAAGGGGGAATAAGGCAGGGGGTGTGGAATAAAGAAAACCTAATACATGGACATTCTGATGATTAGGTAGAAAGTACTAGATTCCAATTTAACTCACAGACAAGGTGAATTTATAGTCTTCTCTTTTTAAACATACTTTTAAAAGAATCTGTATTTACTCTTTCAAATACAATGTCAAAAGAAAGGAAGACTGATCTCAAATAATTATGTTCTTTAGGGTGCATCATTTCTGATAAGAATAACTACAATACATAGAGGAAACAAGTCTATGACCAGGTTTACAACAAATCCGTTGAAAAGAAACAATTAAGTTATTTATAACCATATAAACTCAGTATTCACACATTCAATGCCTAAAAAATTTCCAGCGAAATAATTTAGGATAAAATACACAACTCTGTTGGAGGTTTTGTGGTTTTCTTCCCTCTTACCCTAATTTATAGCCATTTTTTCTAAATAAACATCTCAAACACAAAGCATTTGAGAGCAAACAGTAGCTGTGGCTGTGAAAAGCTTCAGATTTACCAAAACATGACTGAGTCTTTCCTACATGATCAAGAATTGCTCTTGCCTTTCCAAAAAACACTTTTACTAAGGGATGCCTGGACAGCATTTTTTCCTAACCCTTTTATTTCTGTCCAATTCAATTAATGGTGTCATAAACTCAGTATTTGTTCACTACAACCACCTCCAATATGACTTCTGATGTGATATCCACTGAATAATGAGGCCACAGAACGAAGCAGGCAGAAAGTCACTTTTGAAAAATGAGAAAGCTTTGCACAAACCATGAATGTTAACATGAAATAAAGATTGTTTTAATAGGCTCGTCTGAATGTAAACTTCAAAAAAGTATACAATTTTGCATCAAGACTGTCCCAAAACATACTTAGAAAGTCCTGTTTCATAAATAAACCCAATACAAGTACTACTCAATTTCTCATCCTAGAAAGCATGACAACCAGCTCTGGTGACATCCTGCTTACACTTTTATGGCTGTTGCATTGATACATAACTAGAAGAAAAGATCTTACACACTCTGCCTCACTTTAGCCCTGGACTTGTACTTCAGTAAGAAAAGCAAGACTTGTGAAATCTGACTTCCAGAACGTTCTTCACAAATGCTTAAACAAGTCCAGAATGACAGAGATCAATAATTCATAGTATTGTCCACTGTGAAACACAACTTTAAGACCCCACACAAACTGAGCAATACTACGCTCTGTAAAATATACTCCTAGAGTGAGATGAACACCACTTTCTAAAAAGGCTGTATTCTAAGCCATTCAGACAGAAAAAGGAGCAGAGTGTAGAAACACGAGAGAGAAACTTGTTATAATATCCAATAGCCAAGACAAGGCCATAACAACCAACAGCCTCTGTCAATTGTGGATACGGCTGAGGTCTTGGATCTGTGACTTTCCTGAAATTGTAAGAATGACTGACAAAAATTACTGATATAAAAGTACACTTCACCACAAAAAAAAAAAAAGTGGACTTGGACCAAACAACTAAATTACTTTCAGTAACATTTTAAAAAGTCACTTGCATGATGTTACCAAGTGTCAGAATAGAATTACCATTCTGCCTTTTGCAGGTCTTCCATTTAACAAAACTAGTATCCGAATAACCAGTTAATACAAGCAGCAGCATATTTTTGCCGTGAACGAAACCCTGTATACCTGGCATTGCACATGTTTATACAATAGATGGTTGTCGGTAGAGACCTTGGCACTACACAGTTGTTATGTGGCTGTTGACGGGTTGGTTAAGGTAGGTGAGACATTCTCACCCAATTCTTTTTTATAGATAGGATCTTGCAAGGTGTACGTTTAAATATCTAACACATTCATGAAAGATGCCACACGGGCTTGGATTGAGATGATATTAACATACACACACTATATCCTCCTTGATCACAAATCCATGAAAACTTATCTTCACCTACTGATGACCAAAGAGCCACCTGTAGACAGATAATACATCCTACTTAAGCACATCACTGTTTGAATCTTCAGTGTGAAGGGAATGAAGACCTACAATTTCATTTTACTAACTACTGGAACTGGAAAACAGAAGTGTGAAACTAAGAAAGGTCAGAGGGCATTGCACTTGCTCGTGCTGTGTTGCTGGAGCCCACAGCCAACAAAACCCACGCACCTCTTCCATCACCACCTCAAAAGCAGCAAACGCCCTCCTCATCATTTAGCAAAAAAAGCAGTATTGTGGAGCTTCATGAAAATGACAACAGTATTTATTTCGTAGGTAAGGAGATACTCATCAAGTCTGCTAAGGATTTCCTTCCCCCAGCTCTCTATACAGAAAATAGCATTCCTGAAGTTAAAGTTAATACAGGTAAGCACACATCCACAACTGGTAAGGCAGATTTAATACAGGTAACGCTGACGTCCAAGACCGGCGACGCGGTGGCGCCCAACGCATCCTGGAGAAAGCCTACTCCCAGTCAGTCAGCTTTCCCCGGGCCCTGGCAAACGGCTTCCCGAGGGGCACCCGGCGCTCTCCATCCCTTCGCCACAGGAGGGCCGGCAGCGGCCTCTCCCCTCTCCCTCTCCACCGAGCCCCTGACTCGAGAGCCGCGCTCGGGCACGACACCCCCGGAGAGGCCTGGCAGTGACAGTGACGGAGGGTGGGGCTGCCCTCGGCGAGGCCTGCGGAGCGATGCCGCTCCCGCAGCTCCCCCACCCCCACCCCCCGCCCCGGCTCGGCTCGGCTCGGCTCGGCTCGGCTCGGCGGAGNNNGGAGCACCCGACGGTCGCACAGCGCCCCCTCCCCCCAACCTTTCCCCCCTTCCCTGGGGCACGAGGCGGAACCAACCGTTGGGCGAGGCCAGGAGGAGAAGGGAGGGACCGCGGTCACGCGGTCCCCTCTCCCCCGCTCACCATAGCAACCGCGGGGGCCACTTCGGCCGCTCGCCAGCCCGCGCGCCCAATCCCCGGCGCCGGGGCGGGGCCTGGGCCGGTGAGGGAGGAGGGGGAGGGAGGACCCCGGCCGGCCCGTTCCGTTCCCCGCTGAGGGTCGGTCGGCGGTCGCCGCCTGGGAGCCGGGGGCCGTCTTGGCTCGTACTGCTGGACTCACCCGCACGGGGGGGGCGGGNCCTGCGCAGGCGGGCGGAGGTGCGTTGGAGAGACGGTCTCCCCTGCCCGGCGGGAGGCTGTCGGGAACCCGTGTGTCCGACCCGCCG
This sequence comes from Pandion haliaetus, assembly GCA_013401275.1. Classification (NCBI taxonomy): domain Eukaryota; kingdom Metazoa; phylum Chordata; class Aves; order Accipitriformes; family Pandionidae; genus Pandion; species Pandion haliaetus. The sequence goes on from VYZV01019506.1 coordinate 17,500, forward strand.
CTGAGGGTGCGGCCGGTTTTCTGCGGGGTTGGAGCTTACTGGCGCAGGCCCGTGTTGCCGAGCGCAGGCGTTAGTTAGGCTGAGCCCTTCTCTTCCTTTTCTCTCCGTACTGTCTGTCTTTGCAATTCCTGGCAAAACATAAGCGCTGCGGACAAGGCCTCTGCCTCGGTCACCAGGCTCCTGTTGGGAGAATCTCATTCCCGAAGTAATGTACCAATTAGTCTTTATAATCTGAAATTGTATGAACTTTATTAATAGTTTGAAATCATATTAGCTTTCTTAAGAGGTACATATTTTACCTTGTATACTGCATAATCACGGTTAAGTCAGCATAACTGAAGGGCCGCAGGTCACTGCAAGGAGGAGGAGGGCAGCCCACACCTTGAAGATAAGGACCTTTTGTTTCTCAGAATCTTAAAGCCATCCACGAAAAAGGAAGGGTACCTCTGGACCACCAAGGTAACGCCAGCGTCCCAGCCAGTCCAACACCTCTGTGAAACCCTCCCATTATCTGGCATCATAGATAAGTAGCAAGACCAATTCCAGGGACACCTAGATCAAGAAGGAAGCAGGTGGATGATGGCACCGCCGAATTATACTTGTTTTTCAAAATAATGATATGTGTGCATGTTAAACAGCGAGTGATCAAACCATGTTGTACCTGAGTGCCTGAGGGGTATAAGAACCATGTGTAAAACTGTATTCGGTGTGCCCTGGTTTGAATGGGACACATCATGCATGTGAATAAAGAATTCCTCTTTTAATTCCATACTTTGCATCCTAGCCTCTCTCATCAGTCAGCACAGGCCAGCTGCAAAATTTCGTGGCACTGGGGTCCCCTGCTGTGCTGTGCCACTTGCTCACAGGGGGCCCTTACATGGCGATGGAAGCTAACCGTGGTTTTTAAAAGACAGTTCTGACCCGCAAGGGATTAGCAGTGGCTAAGAGCCACAGACAGCTTGTAATGGACAGCATTTTCAGTGTTCCCAGCTGGGAATCATGCCTTGAGCACCCATTGCTGATGCACATATATGATGTTTTGGCTACCTAAATGTATCCCCATCTGTTTGAGTGGCATGGTTCCCACAGTAAATTGATGGGCTTTTGCCCTGAAGCATTTCCATGGATGAAATGGATGAAGAGTAATATGGTGATCACCACTGACAGAGAAAACTCTTCTTTATTACTGATAACATTCTTCCTAAAACTTAATCATAGTATGATTATTCTGAAAAGAGAGTACCCAAAAAGTCAGTTTAGTGTTCAGGTGGATTTCAGGGTTTTGCCGAGACTTTTGGCCCTTATCCTGATGTATTTTTCAGTGTCCACAGTCTTCTGTTATACAGGGCAATTGTTAACATTTCAAGCTAAAGTTGCTCTGACCTTTAAATGCATATTCTTAGCAGGACTGGAGGTTGCCTAGAAAGAGAATGAAGCATGTTCCAGGTAAACCAGAAGACGGCGGTGCTTCCTCAGGAGCAACCTACATATGTCCCTAGGAACAGGCAACACTGAAAATAATAGACATATTAATTAGATTATTAAAAAGTGTGGGGAAGAAAATCACTGGAAAGGTTGTTGTAATAAAAACCAGCTTCTGCCTCTATTCCATGACAAATTTCACTTATGAATTTATGCCTATATGTAAAAGACATAATAAGCTGTGAAAACTTTTCACTGATTTGAAGAATAAATGTAGATGAAAAAAAAAAACAACCCACCAAGGAATGGAGAGGAAACCAAGGATCTGGGAAAGAAAATGGAAAGATAAACAGAGAGGGGTAGTATAATCGGTGAAGGTTTCTTGTAGAATAAAAAAGAATCACTCAATAATGTCATCTTCCAGTCAAACACCAGGTATTTCGTTTCTGTGGTGGTACACTGGTAATGGCCAGTCACTAGATTTGTAGTCTTGTCACACACATTGTATTTTACTCTTTCCTACTCATGGCTGTGCAGAGTAAACACAGGTTGTGGAACAAGGGCAGTAGTCTATTCTGGCTCAGTCATCAGCACAGCAGTTCCTGTTTGTTAGTGTTTCTTTTGGGGAAGCACAAATGCAGGAAGAGAAGCAGGCACTCATATGGTGGACTTCCCAATTGAACTTGCAAAGGCTTGGACTGTAGACATTACCTGACACTTTTGCTAGAGTATCAAATCCAGGTGGATAGATAATGAGTCTTTGCGGTGACTCCATTCTGAAGGAAAAAACATGCCTAGGGGAAATACTAATTTTACGTAATATGGAGTTTACATAAAGTATGATATGGATGTATTACACAAAGATTATTAAAAGTCTGCAAAATCAGAAATATACCCACATTCTTCAGTGCTGAGTATCGCACAATAGCATAGAATTCCTCTTGGAGTTTCTGATGTCTGTGTTGTGTTGTTGTTGCTGTTTATAAATTAACACAGGCGCCACCAGCTGTCTTCATATAAATTTTATTGGCACTCTGTAAATACTAAATCAGCATGCTAAAATCAAGCCATGTGCAGTAACAGCTGATGCTCTGTTATGGAGAGCACATGCAAGAGAGAGGCATGCACTGTGACTCCCCTGATTCTTACTGCTTACAAGCCCCTTGCTTCAAGAGACTGTTTTCCAGGATTCATTTTGAGCCAATTGTGCCCCTTGATTGATGTGCAGAAGGCGTGCTGTCTGTGCACAGATTTCTCCCCAGTTGAGAAATCGGCCTCCTCAATGGAATGCATCTTCCTGGGTCCTTCTAAATTGTGCAGGTTGTTACCGCCGCTTCTTTTCTGCAGCACCTTTGCATTGCTCACTTCCTTGTAAACCTTGCTGATGTACATAGGAGACACTTGTTAACTCTAGAATGGGAGCAAAAATCTTCATGTCGTGAAGATCCATGTCACAATGAAGATCCATGTTAATGACATGCTGTGCTGAAACAAAACCTGTCCTGGTCCAGAAGCTTTGTCAGTCACAATGTCACATACTGAGGATGAGGCAATAGACGTTAAAGTAAAGACAAAAGTAAAGACAAATGTCTCTCAGGCTCCATTTTCCCTCTGACCTGATCGCCAGAAAAATCAAATGCAAGATATGTTTTCCTGCCTGTCTGCCTCAATTGTAGGGATGGTGAAATCTGCTGATCCCCCAGCCCAGATAGGTTACATGGGAGCTAAGCTAGACCAGGCAGTAGTCTAATTGAGGGAGTTAATTTTCATCCAAGGCACTTCAAAGTTGTGAAGAGCTCTGCTCAGATGATGTCCAGCTGCAGGTGTCCTAGCATTAGCTCTTCTAATGCCTCTCTCCCTCCGCGAGCTGCTATCTGAAGTCCAGGCAGGGCAGCAGACTGCTTGAATGCTTCTGTACCTGTTGCAGTGCGAGGTGAGTTTGAACCAGCTTCAGCAGAGGGTTAAGCTGAGATACTGCCTTGTTCAGAAGGGCAGCTTAGGTACATGCCTGCTGTTTGAACACCTTGACTGCAGGCTGCAGCCACCAGCAGAACATCAGACTAAGTGGCTGGTAATAGCAATACCCTAAGTCAGCAAAACGAAAATGCCTCAGAGAAACTTAAGGCTGGCCCTGACTTTTGTTATTATTAATTTTAGCTTTTGGTCCATTTTTTGTTTTTCAAATTGAAGTGCATTTTGCTGGTGCCATGGAGGACAAGGCACTGCAAACAGTTTTCTGTGTGGACAATTAACATTTTTGTCAATGTTCTTGCAGTGGGCCAACTACAGAGTCTTCTCATCCCCATTCATTCTCAGCTGTGCAGCTGTCAGGGAGGAATTTCAGGGAACCTGAAGTTGGTGGCTGCATACCAGATATTCAGGGAGTTAGGTTTAGCAAAACAGCTGCAGTTCACTATCAATGTTTCCTCTTTCCACTAGCAAGCTGCCTGATGGAGGACCTGAGGTAGCCTCAGCCCCACACCTCTTCACATGTGCCATCCTGCACAGCACACACTCCTAGATACGTCCTAGACATTATGGGATTATGCAGCTGTATGGACTGTCGGGGAGCTTCTCTCCAAGTAGTGAATCTCATTGTCTTGCTACTGCAGCAAGGAGCTACTACATTTAGGAGAAAGTACTGCAAGAGATTTCACCACCTGTCAGTAAAACATGGTAAGGCTTGTTAGCTGACAGCCATGAGGTCAGCTGTGAATATTTCATAAATGGCAAACAAAGTACCACACAGAGTATGAAGTACAGAGTGCAACTTCAGAGTCTTTTCCCTGGAATATATGGTTGCACAGAATTTGATACGAGTTAGATGTAACTCATGTTTGATGTAATTACAGGCATTAAAGCTGGTTGCATAAAATCCTTATTTAAGGGAACAGCCTGTTCTGAAGATTTATTTTGCTTAAGCAGTTAGAATAAACAGGACTCCTCTGATTATTTTCAAGGTAAAGCACACCCATTTGGAAAAGAGGCAGTAGGTCAAATAAAATGGCAGAAGCGCACAAACCCCAGTTGGGATTGGGCTGAATTTTCAGAGAGCTCTGCAACTATGGCTTAGTCTTGTTCTGTAAGAAAGGTTTATACAAGGAGTGCTCTGAAATAGATCACATTAACAGCACTTCCATTGTAAGCATAGTTACACCGGAAAAGCTTTTGTTAAAGAAAGCGTGCAGCTCTGAATGGGCACAGCTAAATTGAAGCCATACAAGTTTGCTGCTATAATGGCATTACTACTGGAAGCACCCATATAGTGACATGGATCACGCCCCTCACCTTTCTGACCCACATCATTACACTAGTAGAGGCCATCATAGTTGTGCCAAGAGAGCAAAACCCTGTTAGCCCCTAGGCACAACATTCCTAATATGGAATTTTTAAAGGCTGAGAGATCTGATCCAATTAACACATTCTTGATTTTGCAGAACACTGTGCTGATTACATGCAACCAGTCATTGCTGGGTTAATTAAACATTCATCAAAAAAACCTACAGCACTAATCTAATTAGCAATTACTACAGCTGTCATTACCTCTTTTCACCTACTTTTAAGCTGTGCAAATTCACACTAAGAATCTGGTGCTGCAGACTCCTTACATGAATAGCTTTCTTTGACTGCAATAATGCTTCAGCACACAGAAGGACCTTTAAAAATTAGGCTGAATACTTTACAGTCCACAATACAGCTTCAGTTCCACCATCCGTATGTGCAAAAGTCACAGTTTAGCAGTCAGTCATGTCAAAATTACAAGACTGGAAGATTTTTCTTTTTAATTGACTTGTGATCTGACTGGGAATGTAAGTAGGTCCTACCTTCAAGTGGTTCTCCGCAAGTATCAAACTTAAAACATACTTGCATTTCAGAAAAAGAAAATGCAGACAAACATTCTTGTATATTCACACAGCTTTGAAACATCAGTGGTTAGAAGCCTCAGAAGATTTAGCTTTTTCGGATTAAAAAATAAAGTTGGAAATAAAGAGAAAAAAGTTGGGAACTTTGATGCTTTGTGTGCTTTTCTTCCTTAGGCTTGATTAAAAATGAACACTTCATCACACACAATAACTCACAAAGGTTTAATAAGGTGCTGAGGTCTGAACCTTATGGTAAGGCAGGGAGTTGTTTCTTAGCTTTTCCACTTGCATACAGCATGCTTTAACAAAGCACCAGCCATTAGAGCTGACTATGCAATTGGACATGCCCGGTGAAGAGGAATCTCTACTGAAAAAAGCATGAGCCATAAAGAATTACTTTGTTCTCTGAAACTATACAGTCACTAGCTGATGCTACTTTGCCTGTTAGAAAACCTTTTCTTTCTTTGTTCATAACCTAGGTCCATTCATTCTGAATGCAGCCTAACATGTTGAAGATAAATTTCTGAATCTGGGTGCTAGTTCATTGCACTAGCATCCTGAAAATATCAATCACCATTATAAAGCTAAAATAAATATTAAGTTAAATTAAGTATTTGCTTTATTGCATTCAATACAGGGACGATAAGACCTTGACAGCTTGTTACTTGGAATGACATCATATATCGTGCCATAACACAAACAGCCATACAGAGTTTGCACATCAGTCCTTGGTGTAAAAGGATAGAGAGAAGGCTTTGTTCAGTTTTAGTATACAATTTTTATTATTTAAAAACAGGTTTATATATAATGAAAGATAACTATATACTAATCTTCAGTTCTCTCACTGCAAGTGACCTGCAGAAGGAAACAGCAGTTTTATTGCAGCAGTTCAGATCCAGTATCAGAATACCATTTAGATGCAATTTTCAGTAAATACTAAACATGGGCCTTGCACTCCAAAGCCATGCTGAACGTATTTTTTGACAGGATATTAAGACACTTGGGATCACAGTGCAGTTCAAATACAAGGAATCATTTACCCAAGCCTGGAAATGACCAGCTGTATCAATACTGATTGCCAATACCCCAAAAAAGAGCTGTGGATAGTTTAACACAGGCCCAGGCCTGAGATTTTGGCAATAGCAGCAGAGCAGATTCCCAGATGAATGAAGTAGCTGGGTTGTAAATAGACTGAAGCCTAGTTGCTGGAAGCTGATCACTGTCTGGTGTGCCACATCTGCAAGACAAATCCAGGGAGAAGCAGCTGGAAAGAGCAGAGAAGCCAGCAGTTCGGCTAATAGCCACTGGTGCTGTGCTGGCTAGCACTAGACTCAGACCTTTCCTAGCAGAGGGTTTTCCCGGCTGTTCCTATAAAGCTATACAGGTATGGCTGTGCTGATAAAATCCTTCTGCAGATTTTCTGTCATACAAATGCCTTTCTGCTTTAGTTTAGGTGTTGAGAACATTACTTAATCTTGGAGTCACTGACAACATGAAAATTCATCAAACAGGAAAACGTGCATTGTCTTTCCACAGTGAATTTAAATTATAACAATAACCATTCATTTATGATGGTTTTGGTGGAAGTATACCATTTTTTCTATTTTTGTTCTCCTTCTACTATGTAACACTTTCAGTAAAAAAAATATGCAGAGCAAATGCAGGTGTCAGTGGTTTCTATGGCAAAATGTCCTTTGCAACCACAAAGTATGTAAACTGTGAGGTATATTAGTTTTCACTGGGAACTGAACTCCAGCTGGGAGCAATCAGAATGACCTTAGCTAGTCACAGCTTTCTATCTGCCTTATGTCCATTTATATTTTACACTCTCCAGCTACTATCTTGATGTAAAACTAGACCTGTTTTTGCAAGGAAAAGACTAAAGCTTCATCTGTGAATATACAGCTATACTGGCAGTCCCTGCAAGCTAAGGCAATGTAAACCAGCCAATACATTGGGTTTTTGCACAGATAAATCATGCTAGCTCTTCAGCTGTTGTTTACTAACATCCTAGAAACAGTGATAGGAAAGGTGGAAAATTTTTTAAAGGTTTCCCTTGTTAAAGTAAGAACTCTACACATAAGTCCAGCATTTCCTTAACAGCTGCGGGGAAACATCTGTTACATCTTAGGTAAAATTATTGTTGAAGCAGAGAAGCAGTTCAAGTAGAAAGTCTACATCTTTAAAATTTTTGTATACCAGTGTGATTAGAGCTTTATTTTGGTTGGTTTTTTTTTTTTCATTGGCAAATTCTTATGATCAAGGAGTTAAGAGGTACTTTGTGCAGGTTAATTGTGCTCATGTACATTTGCATGCAAATCTGACAATAGAGACCCAATTGCAGAGTCTTTAATCTTCGGAGTCTCACATTTACACTCTTCTACAATCATGACTTCTTTGACCACTAGGACAGAACTGGTGCAGTTGAGGTCCAGGCGCTTCATGGAGAACTTGCTGGGCAAGCAATGAGAACAAAAGGTATAAAGACGATCTTCTGGACCAGGAATATGAAAGGAGCTACATTTTCCAAAACAGAGATTATTCTGTACCATCACCTTCTCACAGTTCTCATGAGTAACAGCCTGAAACAGAAAGCAGTTTGAAGTTTCTGGTACATGAATGACTCATGGACTTTGCTAGAAGGCATGAAGGCAAAAAAATCCAAAACACCAAAATACTATATTTTTTCTTCTCAGAATATTGAGTTTAAATGTGTTTATTTTTTATGTCAAGCAAGCAGTAAAACATAAAAGCTTTAAAAAGCGAAGTTTAGCACTGCTATGGGCAATCTTAGATTGAACAACAAAAGCAAAAACTGCTTCAATCAGAGTCTTTGTGACCTGAAAATCGAATAGGTGGGTTTGTCATGTTTACCTTTTAATTGCTCTTTCAGTTCTACGTTTCTGACATGGTTAAGCAGTGTTACCCACTTAGCAGGACTTAAAATATCATTTTGGCCTGACGTTCTTTTATATCAACCACAAGCTAGACTCAACTGTAATCCTGAAAATTTGTCTCCATGTGGAAGAGGCATAATGTTCTTTAGCACTTTTTTTTGTGAAAAACTTAAAAGTGCAGTGGAAGTTCTGTAATCTCTTGGTTTGCAAGAATAACAGTTCCTTGTATCAGGAGCACCTACGTGAACCCCCAAGCCATAAAAAGCTAGACTGGAGTTAGCACCTTTATATTGACATAACTGCAGCCATCCTGGAGAAAGCTTGCCATATTACATGGCACAAAAAGTAAAATGGTACAAGTTTCTAGGCCACACCTGTATTTCCATATGTCTACCAGTGAAATAAATTAATGAGAGATGTGAAAAAACATGGTCCTTGGCAGACTGTGATTATAGAAACATTGAGAATACATGTTGCCTTATGAGGAATACAGCACCTTTATCTATACTTTTTGCTTGGCTTGATGTTACAATATGATGGAATGGGTTTATCTGTGCATGGGACAATTTAGCAGTTCTCCAGCATTCTTAGCACAGAATTAGATGTATGCATCAGTCTTCCAATTTATACAGCAGAAAGGAATCCTTGCTTAGCTGTAAGAAAGCAACCAGCTTGTCCTGTGAATACTTGCCCCAGGACTCCTTGTACATTTGCATCTGTGTATATGTATATACACATATATAAAGGTAATTCATGTATACAAACTGTTTACATGTATATTCATTGAATAGATGATTACTCACCACTGCCCTGCTTGATCAGGCTAGGTCAGAGCATCTTTACATAAAAAGAATAAATAACTCTGAAAATGGAATGTGTGCCTTTCCAGTGCTGCAATTTAGCAGTTTGCCTCAGACTAAAGCTTTTTAGCTGTGTTTTTCAGCCACTTCTTGTGTGTGGTGTTCTGAAGCAGCCATATGACTTAGCAAATGAAATAACCCATGTGTCTTTAGCTGCTGATTACAAGAGGCAGGGGAAAGGACACATTTATTGATCTTGGACACCTGTTCTTACCTGGGAAAAAGGCAGGGTTCTGCAGTTTTCTTGGTGCATTTCATTGGTCTTGATAGGCAGGACAACCTCTTCAGATGCTGAATTTTTCTTTAACATGAAGTGGTCCCAAAATTTCTTGGCATCTTTTCTATAGGGAGGTTCAGCCTCCCTTTTGCTGGAATAGTGGGATGGAGAGAAGTGGTCTACAGGAGAGATCTCTCTGTGTGCTGCCCAGGTTCTCAGGTCTTGGTCTGCATGGAGTTCTGCATTGGGAAGGATGAACCTGGACATTTTCTTCTCCTTTTGCGTTTCACTTTCAGATGCCGTCTGTGGAATTGCTACAAAAAAGCTTGGTTCTCCCAGGGTTTCCTCAACACCTGCTGGGTTTTCCCCTACCAGCTGATGAAAACTCTGACTTTCAAGCAGATTTTTGTCCAGAAAGAAAAGGTGCTGAAATGGCCTTCTGCTTTTTCTTTGTAGTGAATCTCCCCGTGGCTCTGTGGCTCCGAGACATGAGAGCACTAGCAGCTGAAGGAGAAACAGTGACATGATCCTGTAAAGTGCAACCCTGTAGACCTGCTGCTATTGCAGTGAATGTAGTGTGCTAGCTTTATACAAGAGCCTGGTGTCAGCTTATGGCTGCTGTCCGTGTCTAGAGGAGACGGGGGCTCAGGGGAGACCCTGGTGTGGCTAATTGCATTCATTTACTGTAGATTACAATTATGATAGGGGAGTTTGTGCTAATGAAACTCTGTTTTCAATCTGGATTATGTGTATTAGAAGTTCCTATCTAAAATCTAGTAACCCAGGATGGCATGGGGGACAGAAGGAGTCAACAGGAAGAAATGTTTGGATAAGCTGTCTAGTTTAGGCCTAGGAATTAAGGAAACATTTGAGGTTGTGTATTAGCATGTTCAATGTGGCCTTCATTGTTTATTTTGACTTACCATTCCACAAAGCCGGAGACTGTCAAAACAGGGAGTGTTATTTCACCACAACAGGAAAAGGCAAGCTGATTAAAGTTTGCTAAAACATGAAGCTGGATCTGGAGATGTCAAATCAGACCATCTTTTTAAAAGTTGAGCTAATTTTGGTCTTTCAGATTTGGGATATGACCCAAGGCCTGCAGCAGCAACACTGCAAACTGGCAGACTGGTGCTCACACACCCAGAGTAATCTGGCAGAAAGCACTGGCCCTTGATTTGCCTCCTTCACAGCAGGTTTGCAGCTGCTGGAGTGCAGACATATCTCTAGCCCAGAATAAAGGGTCCCAGGGTGAAGAAACTCTGTGCCCCAGATTCTCAAAAGATTAACTAACACTGCTACATCCTGTTCAGGCACCAAAGCCACTACAGGCATCCTATAAAGTTGGTAAACAAAATGAGGATTTAAGCAAAACATCTTGGAGCTGACACATTTTATGATTCTGGACATCAATGTCTCAACAGAAATATCTAAAAACTGCTAGACCTTAAAATGGAGGCATCTTTTGCAAAATTATCATGCCATGCAATGTGAGAAAAAAAAATCTGATAGAGCATCATACAAAGGAAAGTTTTGGCAGAAGGAAAAGATATTTTCAATAAACATTGCAAACATTGATCCTAATCTGAAAATACTGAAAGAAAATTCTGCTTCAGATAATTTGCCATTTAGCTAGTCTAATCTCTAGACAACCCTGTTTCTACCAGAAAGCATCTACCAATAGGCTCTTAAGTTTGTAGCTAATCTGTTCACTGTTCTTGAAAACTTAGGTGGTCTGTACTAGAGCATGGGGTTATTTGACTTTCATTTCCAGGGAATTATTTTATTACCTGATAATTGAAGGAAACTAATTGCATAGCAACACCCTTGTGAGGCACTGACTTACAACTTTAGCACAAAGTTAGTGGAGATCTAGAACTTTTCCATACTGTGTAATTCACTTAAGTTAAAATTTGTTGTAATCCTGAGACAGATGAGCATGAAGCTCCAGCAAGAATGGGGTTCACACACCAACATTAGAGTGTATTTGTGCCTTGACCTCAGTGGGATGATCTCATTAAGGGAAGCACAGCTGTCAAGCACAAGCTTTATTGCTTTGTAATTTCAGCCAAAAGCAATTTAATTCTGCCACTGGTTAGGTGGCTTCCTGAAATCTCAAGTGTGCCCTGGGAGGGCAGATTCTCCCACAATTATCAGGAATAAAATCAGAAAACACTGGCATCTGCAACAAGATTGGCTGTGAAGTGTGTGTGCAAAAAGTTCTTGCATCATATTTACACAAGCATGTGCAGCATTAGGGTGGAGCAATAATGAGTCAATTTGATGGTTGATAATTAAGTAGCATAAAAGTGCAGTTTGAATCCTCACAGCCTATCTTTATTGGCCAAGTTGAACTGAAGCAGTTGACCTTTGGAACTAAAATTCCTTGTATCTGGTGCATGTTGGTAGTTGTCCTTCAAAATTACTCAGCAAAGATAAGGATATTACATTTTGAGTTTTCCTTCTTTTTTTCCTCTTCATTTTAGTTGCTCAGATCATTACAAGACATGGCTAATACTCAGACCTATGTATTGTATTATATTGACACAGAAGGGTCTGAAAGATATTTGTCAATGTCTTTCAAACATGAGATTTGATTGTTTGAAGCAACATATGTCTTTGCAGCTCTTTGCTTCTGAATTTAAAAATATAAAGCTAACTAAAACAATTTAAAGATGATTCTGCCTGGATTATAGCAACAAAACAGAAGTGCTCTTTCTGTTTGCTTTTATCTGTTTCAGCTATTTTTCAGTTCCTTTGCCAGGAAGTGCCTTTTCTCTAAGTCTAGACTGGTGGTATACCAGCTCTTTCTGTTTAAAAGTCCCAGCTGTGGTCTTGATCCTGTAATGTCTGTATTCAACTTTATCCACATAAACAAAATTGCATTAAATTACTCACAAGTATGTTTACAGAATTGAAAACTAAGTGCCTGAAAGGCCCAATTTACCTCCCTTCAAAGCCTGCTTAAAAAATCCCACCACCTTCTAGGTAAAAGAAAAAAGACTTTTAAGTCTCAGTTAAATTTTACCCTGATCTGCCCTGGAAGGAAAAAAAAATGTATGTGTATGTGTGCAGGTATATTTTGCCCTTCTTATCTGATGTGGCTGAGGCATGGTTTGGTGCCCAGATAGCACGTGAGTTTCTGCTGAAGCGTTCCCTTCTTTGTAGCAAAAGTATGAGCAAAACAATTTTATTACTGCTGTTTACAGAGGGTTCTTTCTACAGTTCTTCGTAAAGAATAAATCATGTTCCAAGAAGCAAATATAGTGTAAATTATTTAAAGATGTCTCTGTCAATGCACAGATAAAAATTAAGTAACTGGTAGTACTGGAATGATTGGGCTGCCCAATCACTTCTGTCTAAACTAAACTGGTCTGGGTTATTGGTGCAGTGCAAGTATAAACAAGGTGTATAAAAACCTTAGTATCGGCATATATGTATAGATGTTAAGCTGCTAGTGTTACATTTGCAGTGCAATGGCACTGGAAAAAACCTGTTCAAGATCAGGATCCATTCATGGTATGTGCCATTCTATACTGCAACATGCAGCAGGCCTGCCTTAGAGGGCTTCAGATGTAAAAGCACAAAATATTATTTACAGAAACGTAGGAAAGAAGGCTGAAGCAAAGCAGTGTCAGCAAGTCACTCAACAAGCCAGTNTTTCTTGGATGGTTTTACCTAAGATCTGCTGAGAGCCAAAAGCAGCATGCCACCTCTGGTTCTGCCAGGCCAGTCTAATACTGTTCCTTCATGCCAATGACAGTAAGCTGTGGCAGCTTTCCAAGAGAGAAAGTTGGTAAGATACAGGACCTGTTACATGACAGTTTGTTCTATATTTACGTACTGTCTAAACCTGTTCTGGATTCAGCTGCCTGTATAACCATGCACAGGTAGCAGATCTATCCTCAGCCCTTCAGCTCAGCTAGGAGCCTGCCTGCATTATGGGAAGGCATCCCAGCTCAGACAGCAAGTTTGGAGAATCATTCTGAAGTGAAAAATAGTATTTATAACTCTTTTTTGTGGTGACATCAACTACATAGGCTAATAATTAACAACAGAGGTTGGACTGGGCACATAATCATTATGTTCCAAATACAGCTAATCTCAGATTTCTACAAAAAGCAATGCTGTATCTTTTATAAAAACTTGTTTTCCTGCCTGATTACCCTTTCATATAAGCATAGCACATGTTTCCACTGTATTTTGGTTGTTAAATCTTGTGGCTAAATGCAGCGGTGTCTTTCAAGCAGGCTTTGATTTGCCTTCATAGTAGAAATTTATTTGGGACATTCTGTTTTCTCTAGAAATTGTCACCATGAATGTTTGCCCATCCTTTTAAAACTGTCAGGTCTATAGATTACAAGTGCTATGCAAATGCAAAGTATTATTCATTTGTTTCAGAGCCGGAGTTTATTCAGTCATTATAGACATAAACTGAGTAATTAGTCACACTGCCAGTTGATGCCTAAAAATAATTCTTAGGCAGTGCTTGAATTACTTGCCTTCTGTTGAGCTAAATAGTCTCATCATACCATGATTGATGATTAAATCATTAAAATGGATTTTATATATTACAGCCCAATTCAACATCCTATCATTTTCAAAACACATCCTATGTAGACAAACTTGCATCCAGATATATCTTTTACAGAAGCCTTATGAAGACCTCAGAACTAATGAATTAGCACTATGCAGTTTATTCTCCAATTATTGTACTTACCAAAGAAAGCCATCTGTGGTCTTTGTTTTACTGAGTTTTGGGGAAACAGATCACATACAGCCTCATGGGAAAGTTATAATTATGAAACCAGAAGACTTTTTATAAGGTATGATAGGAAAGAACAGGCAATAAATCTGTTTAGTTTTGTACCTTCAACCTTAGACACTCTACATCATGAATTCCTCCCTTTGCTATTCAAAGTCCTCTGTTGCAGTTTCTTTCTTCACTCATTTAAACCTCTCTGTTCACATTTCTCTGTTTCTTTTCTCTGTGTTGTAGCAGCAGAACTGAGAACAGTCTTAAGCTTGAAACTGCTGCCAAAATGTAGTTGCTCACACTGGAAAATGTTCGCATGTGTGTCCAGCAGGGCTAGAATAGGTGTCCTTTCGTGTGTATTGGCAGATATACTCATGCCTGTTCGTATGTAAGCATGATGCAATGGGTGGTTTTCTCTCTTACCATAATTGTCAGGCTGGTAGATTTTGTACAGGGGTCCACCTCCTGAAGCATCTCCTGAATGGTACTGGCACATATGTACTGCCTAATTGAGAGTGTACTCAATTCCAAACCTAGCCTGAGGAGCTATGTTGGGTATGTGCTTGATTGCTGCAGGTTGTTAAGCTGTAGGACACTGAGCCCAGGGCAGAAAGAATCTGGGCAAAGAGACATTTCAGTCTTCAGGAAGACATATCTTTCTTAGATTGCTATGAATAATTTCAGAGAGCAATGGTGATTCACTGAAGAGTTTGACAACACCAAGAAAACATTTGTAACATAATCCAAGGAAGAAGATGCAGATAAGGTTTCTTTTATTAAAGTAAAAATATATTTAGACTTATCTGAAAATTGCATCTGTATGAATAAAGTTATATTATTCTTTTGCTTACTCTGCTTAAATCCAGTACATCAGATACCAGATTCCTATTCATTAGGACTACTTCTGACTGAAAACAATATATTATCTCAATACTATAAAAAAACCAAACCAACCCTATTGTGTTCTTGTCTAACCTTATACTGCTCATGTACTGGTGTAGAGGATAGTAGTTAAGCAATGGAATTAGAGTAGCAGAGTTCTCCATGTTACAAGCCGCATAGCTTCTTAAAGTGTAATGAGAGGACAACTGATATCTGTATCTCTTCCATGAAGATGGCTGAGGTTACTGAGGGACAATGTATTTTTTTTCACATTCTCCTTTAAATCAAGAATCATATTAAAACTCAATTTTATGGACTGACAGTCTTTCTTGAATTCATTCTTCCACTTGTATATTTGCTTGCAGATCTGTAATTTTTCTTAAATTTACTTCTCAGAATAAACAGCATTTTGTTTTTTAAAAATGGTTTGTACATGATACAAAAGTCCTTATAGTATTAATACAGGAATAGGTTCGTGTAGAAGAAGAAACAGAATTCAGAAACTGCATAGAGTAAATAGTAGGTATATTATGCTTAACTATAAGTGGATTGCTACTATGCCCAACACTATTGTTTTTATCACTAGAAAAAAAGCTTTTGTGAGATTACGAAACTGAAGAAATACATATTTACCAAAACATGTTTCAGTTTTGTATTAACACACATTACAAAGTTAAACATAACAATATATATAGTGTTCTGAATACAAGAATTACAATAGCACCAGTCTTGTGATGAAAAGAATGTAGAATCACAGTGTTCATTGAATAGTATATATAACTCTCTCAAAGCTATTTTTATAATTTTAGAATGAGTGAATAAAGACTTGAAGGCATTCAGTAAGTTTCAGTGTGTACAAAAGAGATCTGGAAAACTATTCTGATTTTTTTCTGATTAAAAACTTGATCTCTGTGAAGTTAATAACAATAAAAACGTTTTAGAATATTTTGATTTGGAAGAAGTGCTCCTGTGGTCAGTTGCCTATCCATTTTTTTCATAACTATTGTCTTTGAGTCAACTACTGTGTCAAATTTGTTTGAAATTGGTCAACAGATTTAAAAGATACTTGACAAGGAGAGAAGGTAGTTAAAAGTGACAGACACACAAGGAGCTCATGTTGCCCATCCCTTTATAGAGATCTAGACTAACCACTGGGTTCTTTTCACTGAGCTGTTGCATCTTGATTCTGTTACTCTTAAAAGGTATATGGATAGTTCCGGTGAAATAAATTCTTTGTTTATCCAGAAAGTGTGGCATCCATAGGTGAACACCAGAATTTACATGCTCCTTGTTCTTACTTTCAGCCTCTTGAAATTCCTCTGCTGATGCTGATCTTCTGAAGACTGATCTTCACCTGAGTTTACTCAGAGTCTAATTCAAAAGTACTGAAGACTGGAAAAATTCCCAATAACTTCTCAGGATTTTAGGCCCTTCCTTTACTAAACCTATTAGAGACAACTTCCTATGGCAACAGAAAAACTGATTTATTTGGGCTTTCCCTGATTTGAGTATGTCACATTTTTTAACTCTACTATTCTAATAAAAGCTGTAAAAATCTGTGAAAAAATACTTCATTTTTAAGACCAGAAGAATTAAAATTTATGAATAAATGTTTGGTTCCATTCATTGTATTGAAAAACAATTCATCAGCCTTTCAGGGCGGAAATATCCTTGCACTGCAATGTAAGAATTTTGGCTTCATTAGTGTGTTGTACTATATCTAATGAAACCAGTAAACATACACAGTTTGGACGACAGTCTATTGTGTACTGAAATCCTCATACTCTTCAATCGCTTTAAATTAGTTCAAATGAAATAGAGAAAAGGGAAGTTCACCCCTCTTCTCAAAAGCAGACCTCTGAGATCACTGTTGTCTCAGACTAGGCATGAGTCATTTATTAGTTACTGATCAAGTAACAAGCACCTTGGTCAAAGTTCCCTCTCTGTTGATGTCATTCATTTATTAAATAATTAGGAGAGGTATTTAAATAATCTCGACAGGCTTTATCAAGATAGCACCAATAAACTCAGTAGTTTATACAAAAAGAAGGCCCTAAAGAAATAAAAGTTTATGTTTATGTCTAACCAAGCTCTCTTAGTCAATTTTCCCTGGAATTCCAGAACAAAACAGCAAGAGATCCCAAGAGTGCTTTTTTAGATCCTAATTTTTTTGCAGTGAGAACTATCAGAAATAAAAACAGGTCTAGATAGGTACTCAGGGGTATTTGGTTTGGGCAATTCTTGAAACAATTAGCCTATCTATGTTGCTCTAGTAAATTCCTTAATCAGAAGTGTTACTGTCTAGCAAAAGTGTCTAGAAGCTTGGCATAAAGATTACCATGACAAAAAGAAGAAATCCTGGAAATATTTATGTCTGTATCTGTTGATACCAACAATAAGGGTGAGGAGCTTCTGTCCACAGTATTTTTCCTCTGATTTTGTAACGTACTCGTGCTTGTCTGTAACAGTCCTTTCAGAAAAGGTTTTCTCCCGTATACAAAGATTGTCCAGCTACTCACATGCATATTCATTTAACATGTCACGGGCAAGGAGGAAGGATAAATAACCCATGCATGCGAAAGGTATAGAAGAGGGCTAAATAATCCCTGAAACAGTGTCCCTCACCCCAGAGAGGAGAGGTGATTCTGCTGCATCTGTCCCTGGCAGGACTGAGAAATTGCTGTGAGGAACCCCAGAAGGAGGTTTTGCACCTCCAGTGCAAATAGTGTACAGATATAATTGATCCAGAGGCTGCCTGAATAGACGAGCTGATAGGGGACAAGGGGAGAATCAACTGCTGGCAGCAGGCAGGCAGATGGGGAGGATGAAAGTTCGTAAGGTACAGGGCAAATTCACCCTACTCAGTGCCACACCAACTGTCACACACTCATCATAAGCAGAGGGAGGGGTTGAGAGGAGCTTTAATTTTATTTTTTTTAGGATGCTTATGACTTGTTTCTTTTTTTTATTTTAAGGCTGGCAGTAAGAAGGTCATAAAGGAAGTTTTTTGACAGGTCAGATATAAATTTACTATAATGTTATGAAATGATAACACTGAAACTGCAGATATTTAAACTAAGTTAAAATTAAGTTATGGGCAGCTGTTTTTTCCTGTTAAATGCTGATTTTTAAGCCTTTCTCAGAACTAAATCTGGATTTTTAATTATTGTTTTTAAAAACCTCAAATCCCTGATGAGGACTTAGATTAATACTTTTCAAAAGCCATAGCTGCTTTAGTACAAAATACATCTCACGATTACATTGGTTTATACACACATATAAATCCTATTGATGTTCATGTATCACTGAATATCCCAAGATAATATTCTAGGATTAACCTTCAGTATTAATTTTTTTATGTAAATCATCCTTTGATATAGTGTTAGATTTACAGAGGTCCCATTATTTAATTACACTAAAAATTACAGTACCATCCTGCAACTCAAAAAAAATTGAACAATTTTGGTTAGGAATGTGAAACAATAGGCAGCTCCGTGTGAGCAGATCCATTAGGATATGAAGCTGGCCTTGGGATGCAGAAAAAGAAATACAAGGCTTTGCTCCTGTTGGTACTGTCACCAAATCCTGCCACTGGTATTTTTGTAAGATACTGTACTAGGGCATCCATGAAAGAAGCCCCAGTCTCCTGACATAATGTCCCTCCCCTCATCCCCCAAGAGAACCTGTTTTTAGCCAGCAGAGTCTGCCCTCATTTCCACCCCAAGCAGTCCTCCTCTTTTTGTGACTGCAGGGTAAAACTGCAGGTTTTATTGCAACAAATTAAAGCAACAGCCAATTCACAACCCCTATTTAAGAGCGAAGCAAATCAACTGATGTGCTAGTTTCTTTTTGTTAAAAAAAAAAAACTATTTTTACACAAAAATGTGATGATAGCCTTCAGGCCTAGCTTTTTGGTATAAAAATACATACGAGTAAGTGACAGATCAGTCTTTGGGGAGAGTTCAAAAGCTTGATGTGGATTTAATCTTTGCAACAAACACGTATTCCCTGGTTAGAGTATAAAACTGAAACAACATGAATGTCCACATGCTTTCACAGGGATCCTCCAGCCCTTACAGCTTTCTTGAACATATATAGCTGTTCCGTTTGACCTTCATGCAGTCAGTTGCTTGCCATTTTCCTCGCTTCTGCACCAATACACAATTTCTTCCTCTCTTTGAAAAGTGGTAGGAGCCTCTTCTCCAGTTTATGTAGGTTACAGGTTCTCCGCCATTCCACTCCCAATGTCCAGGATTGACTTGGTCATTCAAGCCTGTGTGAAAGCAGTAAGACCAAATCAGTGATGTTTATCATCTCTGGAACCTGATGCCAACAGAAGCATGTTGTCCTATCTCTTTGTTAAAAAATACATACAATATTGTGCTGAGAGAAAAAAACCATCTGGAAGAATACAAGGAAAACACAATCTAATATTTCGTTAGGCCATCTGAATCACAATTAGTGCCATCTGAATAAGGGAAAATATAGTTTTCCACATTATCGCCTATCTAAAATGTTTTCTCTCTTTCCATCTATTGCATGTCTATCACCTCCCAGGTTTCTTTTTTGATACCTAAGATGCCAAGCAGAATGTTGTATTCAAGTCTGGGCAGCTTCAGATGCCTTCAGATTCCTTCTGAAAATAAAATCCTGCAGATCTTTGTAGACCTTGTTTACACTGTCAAAATTAACAGTTGTAAAATTAGGTTGTGGTAATTAATACAATAGAAAACACGTCTTTTCACTTAGCCTCTGATTTACTAAGACCAACATGGGTGGCATATTTTCAGAAACGGCCTGTCTTCTTAGCTAGAAGAGACCAAGATCAGAAAATTGACACAATAGTCTTGTAGTCTTTATTCTTATCAGAGGAGTTTATTTCTCCCAGGTTAACAGAATCATGATACCATTAAACATGATCCTAAACTAACTGTAGTTTTTAAAGTTAATTTAACATAACTAGTAAATTCATCTCAGAAAATTACTAGGAGCTGAAAATTGCAGTTCACAATTGGAAAAAAGAACCTAAAATGTGGGCAGTATAGCAGAAACAAGAAGGGCTAGAAGAAAACAGTAACACTAGTCCCTAAGCTAAGGCAGTCATTCATAGAAAGAGATCAGGAGGTACAGAGAAGGCTCGTCTGAGTTCTTTCCATTTCTCATTAAATGAAAGGTGCATAATAAGTAATAGTTAAATCTAAAATGATGTGATGAAATCTTTGGCTGATCATCTAATTACTTCACAAGATTTCTCATACAAGATGACACCATTAAATTAGAAGTAACATAAATAATTATTTAAAGTAAAGCTAAAAAAAAAGATACATTGGAGATGAATAAAGTAACAGTCAAAAGAAAAGCGAGATAAACAAAAGCAGGAGCTCCACCAGAACTTATTTTACCAGCTTGTGTTAAAATGGGAAAGGGTTCAAGGCAAAAACTATCCTGCAATAGGCAACATGATAAACTCTTCTTTTTGATGAAGACTTATAAAATTAGCCAGGTAAATTATGGCTTTCAGTTTATGCCTTGCTCTGAAATAATAAAACCTGCAGAAAGTTGAGGACAATGCAACGTTTCAAAACTGGGCTGGAACTGCTGCAGCAGTTTCTGCTTTCCAAGGTGCACAGGAACTGTAATCCTCAGAGGGGACAGACAGCTGATGTACTTGCCTATCCAAAAGGGCTTCCTCCCACTGAAGTCCCACAGCCACTGCATGTGTTGTTCATTAGCCACGCTTGCTAGACTCCCCAGGTATCTAGGCTCAAGGAGAGAGGACAGGGTAATTAGGATTCCACAGAGTGACAGACAGCTCCCATTGACTTATCAACAAGGGGCACTGATTCTAGTATAAAGCATATAAATAACCTTTCACGGGAAAACCACTACTTCCTGGCATGAAGGAATAATTACATGAAGATAAAATCTTAAATTGCTGGATTACTTGGAGCGGAACCAAAGTCGTAGTCTGATATTTCTAACAGAAAAATTAAATCAGCTGGGCAACTGAAATAAATGTATACAGGAAGTCTGTACCTCATACTCACAGACTGTGTTTTAACCATTGCCAAAATCATTGCTACATTCTTTTCTTTAAAATAATAATCTGCCTGCACTAAAATCTAAGCCACTGAAAGACACAGCTTCACCCACTTAGTAGCAGAGCAGACTATATCTTTTTAAAACTGTGTTCTGACAAAGCTAAAGCTTTGAATAACACAGCTAAAATCTTGGCCACATTTCAAAACAGAACTAAGTGCATGTAATTTAGGGGTCTGGCTTAGAGTGGTAGTGTGGTTCTGAGAGGTAATGTTGGGTTGTCTGCAATCACGATGCATTTAGTTCAGATTGGAAAGCAGTTGTGGTGTGTATTAACCAGACTGTTTCAGAATGAATCCAATGCATAAGCTCTGCTCTGTGTTTGTACTTAAAAGTATACCAACCCCAAAAGAGGACTTGCAAACACTGAGGGCCTTGTTACTGTGAAGTCTTCCAACCAGTACCAAACATGCAAGCACCAGCAGGCTGCTCATAAGTCATTTAGAGGTCAGGCTAAATCCTGAAGCATTAAGAGACAAATGGCATCCTTCACATTTGCCAGGAACTGTCAGCCATCAGTGGCTCCAGTTTCTTATTTATCCATCTTTTTGCCTGTCTTGATATCATGTCACCTTTTTACCTGTCACACCTGCTGTTGCCTTCCCTCCAATGCTAAGCGTCTTGTCATTTCTGTTGTCCCATATTTCTGACTGCCACTCAGTCTAACAGTGATGCCAATCCTTTCAGCCTCCCAGAACATCCTGAGTGATGCTTGATAGGGCCCAAGCAAAGAACACTGCTCATCAAAACATGTTTTAGGAGAGCCAAAAACTTTTCTAGCAGCAGAATAAGTCAATGGCATTATAAGGATTTTGTTAATTTCATGACTGTTGCCAGATACTGGAGACAGAAGATCAGTATTGCTTCAAAGGAGCTAAAGACTGTCTTCTTTTAAAAGCTGGGACAACAACCAGACCTGAAGAGTGAACCAGACTTGAATCCACTATGGAGACCATGAACAGATCTTTGGGTGCGAGCCCACCACCAAGCTTGCTGCCCAGTTAGAGACCAATGCTTGGAGTTCCATTCCTGTTTGCTGCTTTGTATCTCTTCTAACAGTACTGATCCTGTGGATGCTATATAATGCCACACAAGATAGGGAGGCAGGAAAATTTTATATCAGGAGGAATTCAGAGCAGTAGCCTACAATATTCTGCACAGTCCCTACTACACAAAATCTCTACCATTCCTTAATCTGAGCACACAGGGGCATGATGTGGAACAAATTCATTGTAATGCTGATGGGATGCTCCTGCTGCAAATGCCTCCTTCATTACATCTGCAGTCAGCCAAAGCAGCAGGGGATTCTCCCTCTGCTCAGCTTTGCCTGGTGGGTGCGCCAAGGCCTGCAGGACAGCTGAGTGTTAGCCCTCACAGCCTGTGTAATCATGGCTGCCCTAGAGCAAGCACCGCACAGTAACACAAGTCCCATCAAGGGCCCCCCAAGTTCAGGGTCCTCCAGAGAACAAAGTGTAAAGGATCTTGTTGGCATCTGTGTACACTCTCCTCAGGCAGAGGTGTGGCAGATTGGCCTCAGAACCTTTGATCATGACTGTACAAATGGCAGACTGTCCCAGCACAAAGTGGTCGGCAACTGTCTGGTAGGGGTCAGGATTGTGCACTTGCCTATGGTAGAGGTTCCCAAAACTTCACCTGGTGAAGTCCCAACAGAGGCTCTGACTGTGCTTTTCATCATGGTAGAGTTTCATGCATAGTGTTGGTGCTTGTATGTCTCAAGGGTTCCACACTTCTGGGCCCATCTACCAGGCACCAAATCTCCAGTGAACTAGCAACAAAGCTGTTAACACTGACAAAAGCTCTTGGAAAATTTTGCACTCTCTCTTCTTCCTCAGACAAAAAGTCCAGGTGAGTAGGCTCAGTTAATTCAGGGTGTCCTCCCAGGGTAACTGACTCAGTGGCAGGATGCCATTCCCCCTCACAGTGACTGTGGTTGGCCACTGACCAAACTTGGGGCTAAGAAGAGATTTGGGCAGCAGTCTAGTGATATCACTACTAGATGAGCAAGAACAAAAAAAGGGCATTTTTTTCTGACTTCTGCTTAAGGACGACCCAAGCCCTGGAACTAAGTCATTTACTTTAAGTAAGCATAGCTTTCTGCTGTTGTTTCAGTTGTTTTAGAAAATGTGAAAACAAAAAGCATCGATGTGTATCAGTAACTGCTATATTGTTTATGACATACAAGGGTGGTCTGAGCAAGAACAGTTTCAGACAAGTACCAGGGAGAGACTTCAGCACTGTGAAAGGAAAGCACTGCAATAATTATAATGTTATCTAATCTTTTCTCCATAGGAGTGCTTTCTAAATACAGCCTGAGAAACACACATGACTGAGAGAGAACAACCATTCTAGTTGTTACACCTAGTCAGGGGTTTTGATGTATTGTAGGGAAATGAGTCCTGAAGGAAGATAGCACTTATGATAATATTACTAACTGTACCTGTAGGCAGGAAATGACAAGATAATGTTATTTACGGAGTTATGTAAATCTAACACTTCCTAATTTAAATTACTTTAGAGAAGGGGTCATAATGCCTTATTGAAAAGCCAAACCCCAAAACACACAGCACTAATTTCTCTGCTAAATAAGTCCATTTGAAATCATTCCTGTGTGCTTTAAAATTTTTGCTATCAAGTCAAAAGCATCTGTCATCTTAGAGCAGTTGCCCAAATTAAGGAAATATTTTGAGCAGCCAGTACTTGATATTTTGCAGTATTACATGCAAAACACTTAGCACAAAGACTTTGCTGATTTCACATTAAATTATCCAATATATTTAAAGGAGCTTTGTACCATTCTGATAAATTTAACTTCAGCAAAAGTACACTTGACTAGGTATAGAGGTCTCCGCATCACAGGAGGACGTTTAATTTGAACTGCTGTAGTAAATCCATGTCGTATACGGATGGTAAAGTAGGGGGAGTGACTGAGAGGCTCTGCTTATCCCAGGCTTTTGTTTGATCACCTAGAGAGTAATCCTGGTGCCTTGAAATAGATGTCTAGTGTTGCTTACAACACCTTGTGGTATTCAAAACATTCAGATGAAGCTGGCAGACATGATGCAGAGCTTACAGGAGCCCTGCATTTCCAGAGTGGCAGTTAAAAGTCAGACAAGATACACTGAGCCTTTGAAATGACTGTACCTGAATCCCTATGCTGAAGTCAGTAGAAATAATATAAGTTAAATCAGTCTTTTACAAAACTAGCACAGCATTAGGAGAGGGGGGCAGCAGGGTCCAGTCTGCTTTGCAGTAGGCAGCACTGAGCCATCATGAAGGATCTATGGATTCTATGATTCTATGATCTAACCTATTACTTTAGATGTGGTTCTGCCTGTGAATCCCAAGGACTGAGGCCACATGCTGCTAATATACAAACACCAAACAAAATAACAGCCTCTGCCTTACAAAGCTGGCAGTAAAAGATCTGAAATCTGACTAAATTTAAGCTCTAATTAAATGTTCAGCTTCAGGAAGATGAAGGTATAATATGACTAAGAAAGCAAAAGATGCAACTGTGGGTTCTGTCTATGCAGTGACGAGTCCCTTCAGCAGCAGCCATGAAACCATCTCACATGCAAGTGAGGCCTGTTGCACTGACCCTTGATGAGAACATGTTCTTAAGGGATAAACAAGAACTGTAACATAAATCACCAAAACTGCTGCTAAATCAGGCTGCTGTGGGATCACTCAGCTGTAATATACCCCAGATGCTTCTCTTCATGTTGCCAAGGGCCTCTTCATGCATACAAAACAAAGCTAGAGAAAGCAATTCTTAAACTACCTTTCTCTGCAATGTGTTGGAGAAGGGTTAGAAATGGTGCAAGACTTTCACAGCAATTAGCTGAGATTTTTTCCACCCACACTATCACTATGGCATACAGCAACTTACGTCAAGACAAGCACATATTTGTGTCTGCTTCTATCCCTACACATGGAAACTGAAAAAATGGTTGGTATGCCAACAAATGGATGCAATGTATGCCAAAGCTCATTAGAAGCCCAAATAGGTTTGCATAAGGCCCTGTGCATATAGTTATGTCCAGACAAAAATTGCTTCCACAATAAATTGACAACATTGCTTTGACAGAAGAGAATCATAGAATACCAGGTTGGAAGGGACCTCAAAGATCATCTGGTCCAACCTTTCTTAGCAAAAGCACGGTCTACACAAGATGGCCCAGCACCCTGTCCAGCCAAATCTTAAAAGTGTCCTATGTTGGGGAATCCACCACTTCCCTGGGGAGATTATTCCAGTGGCTAATTGTTCACATTGTGAAGCATTTTCATCTTGTGTCCAGTCAGAGTCTCCCCAGGGCTAACTTGTAGCCATTGCCCCTCATCTTTTCCATGTGACTCCTTGTAAAAAGGAAGTCTCCATCTTCTTTGTAGCCATCCCTTAAATACTGGAACATGGTTATAAGGTGTCCCCTAAGCCTTCTTTTCTCAAGGCTGAAGAAACCCAGTTCTCTCAGCCTTTCCTCATACGGCAGGCTTCCCAGTCCTTTGATCATCTTTGTGGCCCTTCTCTGGACCCTCTCCAGCCTGTCCACATCCTTTTGTATAGCCTGGGCTCAAGTCCATCATCTCAGAATAACAGGTTTTCTCTGAGAGGTTAGGAGGTTGGTTGGAGACTGTTACTGAAACAACTTTAACAATGCTTGTGCTTTTTTCCTGTTCTGTGTAACAGAAAAAGTCTTGCAAGGAAACTGAATAGAAGTTTAAAATAATACCGGTTTTGTAGTAATGAAAATTATTCTTATTTTTCAGTGAAATTGGCTGATTTACTGAAAGCCAATTTTAATCTGTTCACTTGATGTGTAATATTTATTTGATCTATTAAAAGAACTGAGGATTGACATCCATGCTGATTTTATTTGCTTGTTGGAAATATCAGTTGTTTAAATGTCAACAGCAGGAGAATTAATAACAGAAATACCGCAATTGGTGGTGATGGTGATTGCCAGGGGTTTATCTGGGCAAAAGCACAAAATAAAATGTATTAAGTTATCTCCTTGTACCACTTTTAAGTGTGTGCTTGGGGTTGTACTTTTTTAAATCAGTTCCAGATGGAGGCCAGGAGTACCCCATTTACCAGGATAAAGCTTCCTTACTCTGTGGCAGTCTGACATTAACTGAATCATCACTGCTCTAGGATTCATTTGCTTGTGGATTCAGTGATATGCCTTGACTTTTTGTGTAGGTGTGTAACTCTGTCATTAATTTAATGTTATTCAGTTTTAACATCTACATTGCGCACTACAGCCTTCAGCAAGATGTTACCACCTACAAATAATATGGGTCACCAGGAGCACACTATTTTTAGAAATGGGGAACACCTCCCAGCAGAGTGACATACGTTCCCAAGGGATCAGTTGAATGCTGAAGCCTTCAGAAAAAAAATATTAGAATACTCACAACTTCCAGCTATGTTTGTTTAAGTAACAAAATAAAAAGCAGGTGATAGAAAACCATTTCAGGAGATGAAATTTTAAGTAAGCCAATTAACCATGTGAAATTTATGGTGAGCTCACAAGAGCAGGTAGCATTTACATTCTAGTAAAGAATAACTTCCATCAGCTGGGAGGTGTTAGAACCAAGACTTTCCTTTTGTGTATTACCAAGACAACATAATCTGGTATAACTGTGTGGAATGAATCAAGGTTTATTATGCATGTTTGTCCACGTTTCATGTTTCCTGCATGTCCTTCAACCACTTAAGGAATATATTCTGTTTCTTTCATCTTTCATTTCATGGAGTAATGGAGATGCCTGTTAAAGCCCCTCCTATTGTTCAGCTTGCTCTTCAACCTGGTCCTCACAATTCAACACAAGGTACAGAACATGCATGATCCCACAGCAAGCTCCATGTTACCATGGCTAGCATTTCTTCCAGTCCTAAGCTATCACTCCTAAACCCAAAATGACAAAGCAGACCTCCAAATAGCAAGACTGGCAGATACTCTATTTGTCTCCTACTTTGAGATAACTATTATTATTTATTACCTTTCATTTATCCTTAAAAGTCAGAAATTTACTGTTAAAGCTTTCAAGCAGTCACAGAATCTGAAGAGCTGCATCTTCAGAAGAATATGGTGAGGCACACAGGAGCTGGTCACATTGTACTGCTGCTATATCAAGTGAAGGTACAGCCAAGGAAGTGGTGGCTCTGAGAGGATGAAAGACTGAGTCTTCGCTCTATTTGTCTTCTCCCAAACTAACTCTTCCATTAGGAAAGCATCCTCACTGCACATGGACAGCTTTGGAAATTCATGTTGTGAATAAGGTAGCATCACCACCTGAAACATTGTAAGACTAATAATATTTCTATCCTCCACTGGGTCTGAATCCCAGGGCTTGTTCTATTTTTTGGGGAGCTGTGCAGCGCAACAAAAGTGGAGCTTATTCAAATAAACTTGGGCTCGAGAGCAGCATTCAGCTGAGGGCTACAGCAGTGCACAGCAAACACATTCACTTGGAGAAGTCTCTTACTGTTCTCTGCAAGCCCGAGCAGCAGTGTTCCAGGTGACCTTGTGATTCACTACCAGGAAGTAGCAGCTACCCTCATGATGACTCCATCCGGAGGGACATTTCTTCATGCTTGCCTCCTAAAATAAAAGAGGAAGAGGCAAAATAGACTCTTTCTCACGGTGATCTAGGTCTGTGCACTAATAATCAGACTGAAGGCTGGACGTGCTGCTTTTGGCTGCCCCAGAATTAAATTGAACATGAACTGTGGTGCTTATCAATAAAGCTGCAACGTTGCTTAAAACATATAAAGAAATAAATGCCTACCAGAGGAGCCTACAATTTATGATCAGCTTTAAAGGTGACATGAGGTTTCAGTTCCAAAAATCCTCTTAAGAGACCACATTACTTTGGACACCGTTTTCTGTCTCCTGCAGTCTGTGTAGGGAATGTAGTGCAACAAAATTCAGCATGACATTTTACATGGTGGAGGGGGTGTATATTTACAGAATACCTAAGTGAGCTAATTTTACTAATTCCCACTCATTCTCTCACAGACTTCATTCACTGACTGTCTCATGCCCATATGCTCACAAGCTCCAAGACATCAGTGCTCATGTGGTTTGTCCAGGAGCACCTGCAGGAAAAGCAACCCCAGCAATAAAGCCCTCATCATGTGTCTGGGAATCTTTTTTTCTGATGACAGCAACCCTGACTCTGGACAACTCTTTTATTCCCCATACAAGTCAATAGCTGTTACAGGAAGGTCCTTTGCTTGAAAGTCTCACTCATCATAGACTCCATGCTCTGATTTAGATGCATACTCCTGGCAACATTTTTACCTTGCTCTGGGAATTCCAGAATTTCCATATTATCCCATCACACTGAAATAACTTTTGAGTGCTTTCTTCGTAATGCAAGAGCCCCTTTAAGTCTGGTGTACAGGCCTTTGGAAAAGAGTAAAAGTCCTGGAAAGAGAAATGTCATTTGAACATTTGAAGGAAAATAATTACACAAAACAAACAAGTTACATGAGACAGATTAAATAGCTCTTATATTAAAACTTTATGCCATGGAAACTCTTCAAGGGCTGAATTGTTAATTTATCTGTGTATTGGTTAAACTCAGTTTTGGAGTGGGAAGGGTTAGTCTGCGGATCTCAGAGGTGTTAAATCATTTTGGAAACAGCATGACTGAAAACAGATGGTGAAAATGCCTATGAAACAAAAGGTTTCGTACCTGATGTCTTGAGCTTGGTTCAGATGCCAGTTCTGCCTTATCAGCTTGTGGGATTTCTGTCTTCCTAGAGGAGATGACATTTATCTGTGGTTGTGCCTGATTAATTACTGACACTTGAGCCTTCTTGTTTGCTTTAGCTGATGAGGTGTCATCCTCTATTTTGAGTGATACCATCCCGTGATACTTTGTTTCACAGTATCACACACACAAGGAGACAGGAGACAGAAAAGAGGGTTAGCATGTACAAGCAACTCTTAAATAAACTAAAAAAAAAAAAAAATTAGAATACAAATTGTTGCAAATCAAGGGAAAGTGACACCAAAGAAAAAGAAAAATACACAGAAAAATAAAGTATTGGTCATAATGAATTATTAAGAGTGATAAAGCTTGGGAAGGACAGAATGGGAAAGAAATCATAGAAATGTCCGAGCAATACTCGTAATACACTTACTGTGAAAACCACATCAGTTGCATTTCTAAATACAGATGAAGGATGAACCTGAATAAGGTAAAATAGCAGAATGAAATGGGCATATTCATGCATTATAGAAACAAAAAGTTCTTTCTCTTTCAGAACGAAACTGATCACCTCTGAAAACAGCCATTAAAAATCACACATTACAAGTGTGTTTATAAACAGATTCCATTAACTTTTAAGTTCACTATAGCAGAATGTTAATAAATCACCTAGCTAAACCAATATAGCTTAAGCAGGAAAATCAATGAGCAAGTTTTAAGTAACTTCCCTGTTTAAGCTAACAGTATTTTCAGGTTTAAACTTCAGAACCAGATGCACAGCTTCTATAAATTTGCCTGGCTCCAGTGAATTCTTTCTTCTAGCTGACCCATGATTTAGGCAAGATTAGAAGCTGCATAATTGCTGAAGGTGCTTGATGCATGTTTCCTCCCCCAACTTTGTTTTTTTTTTTCTCTTGCATATGTGGATCTTCAAAATTGGGATTTTTTTTTCCTTGCAGTATTTTTAAGTAACTCTCAGGTCTGACTCAGAGCAAACTCAGGTAGTTTATGGTTATTGTATGGTCAATACTCCTACCTGCATAGGATCCCTAGAAAAATATGACAACTAAATGAAGATATCACATCCCAATAAATTCACAAATCAGTCCATCACTGCACTACAGAAGTGTCTTACTATTCTGCCATTTCCAGTCACTGTCAGCCTGGTCCTTGATCGATTCACCAAGCTGTGTTCCTGCCGTGGGTCCGCTCCATGCTCTTTCATCCCTTTGGAAAGAGGCAGTGGGAACCCTTCCAAAGGAACATTGCCAGGCCTGGAAGGTGATGAGGAGCCTGAGGAAACTGGAAACAGTGTGCCTCTCCCCCAGAAGTCACGCTTGCTTTGGCCAAAAGAATGGGAATAGCTGCACTGACCTAAAAGCATAAAAAATGGCAGATGGTCAGTTCTAACCGTATGAGCAGATAAGTGGTCACATTGACATGGGGACATAAACAGCTTGTCATTAAAAGTGGATGATTCTTTCACTTGATCTGGTTGATTTACTGTTTGCTCAGTCATCCTCATTTGTGGGGTTTGCTATGACTATGACTGCAACTTCTACCTGTACATGTATGTTTTTATCTGTAATGCATCTGTCTACCTACAGGTCAGAATTTCAGCCAGGCATCTGCTGAAAATACCTGTTTTCATGCATAGTTTGGGATTTGGAGTGCTGTTTTTTTAATCATGGGTAGACAGATTTCTTTAACCAATGTTGATGATACTTCCATCATGCCCAGAAAATTTTCTCTTCAGAAATCCAGAACACTATTGTTCCTACAAACTAATTGTGTCAATTAACTCCTGATTTACGTTATGAATGTTAAGGAGAAAACAGATTTGCAATTTAAAAAGGAATTTTTGTAAAATGAAGCCTAATACATTGCAACACAGGTATTTAAAATATTGTTTTACTAAGCACCAGAAGAAAAAACACTCTTCAGCTTTCAGAGGACTCAGGTGCTTTTCTAGTTATTTCTATTTTTCTACAGTTGCTTCTTTATTGGTGTGATTTTAGGCACACCATATTTGATCACTGAAAAACACAATAATAATGCAGACATAAAAGCCTAAACTCTGTAATGATCACTGCTGTGTGCTGTAATGTTGTGGACTGCATTTGTTAAGCATTAGAAAATGCATTGCTAAGAGCTGGGTTTAGTTGTTAGGTTTCTTTGCTGAGATGAAAATAAATCTTTTTCAGAGGTGTGCAACAACTGTTGAACAATAACTGGGAAAAAAATTCTAATGGACTTAAAAACCCATTTTTTTCCACTTTAATAAATGAGAACTGAACTCGTGTTGTTATGAAGAGTAGTTTATTTCCTTGCACACTTCCCATTTTGTAATCGCTTTCTCCATGCTGTGTTTCCTAAGAGGATGCATATGATTGTGTGAGAGAATAAAGGCTCTACAACTGTCAAACCTGTTTTCTCTAAAAAGAAATTAAGCATTTTGATCTGAAGGTGAGTGTTAGGAACAACTTGTGCTTAAAAATAAGCAGCTACTCAGCCAAGATTGTCCCACCTTCTTAATGATGAAGATCAAAAGAGAATACCTCCTTTTGAGTCCAAAATTTTCACTACAGCTTTTGTCCGGGTGCCAAGAACAGCATTCACAGGGGAGTTCAGAACTACTTCAAAGACTTCATCATCTTCCTCTAATCCGTCATAGGTAATTGCTATATTCCACATCTTGGTTGACATTCCTAACAGAAATAAACATTTTAATTACTCTTTAAGTGCTATTTCAATCAATCGGGGTGTCAAAGAAATATATTAATTAACATGTCTGCAGCTAGAATGGAGTAGCTGGTGTATGCTATTGTGCTCCTACCAACTGACTGGACTCCTGCTGTTCTCCCAAATAACATTAAATTTGAATTTGTTCCTGGGCAATTACGATTCAGTTCAAGTGCACACACTGTAACAACAAGCTGCTGTAGATGTGCAAAATGACATAATACATAGATTTAGGACTTCCATTGCAATTTTCAAGAGAAAATATATCATACACTTTTTACCTTGAAAGTTTAATTTTAGAGATGGAACAGTTATTTAAATACCTGCAAATGGATCAAAGACTGTTAGATTGAAGTACAACCAGATTTTATACTTGGTTACAAAATTTTTACTTGGTTGCTTGCCTTTACTGGGTAACTTCAGGCTTGCATTATGGGAATGAGGAAAGATCATTCCAAGATAATACACTAGGCTGGTTATTACCCAAAAGGCTACAAAATTTTTCAGGAAAAGTCAGGGACAGCAGGATGGAAACAGTTCTTAACACACACATTGCTGTTAGCAACACATCTTGGGAACTGTTTCCGCATCACAAAGTCGGTGCTAACATCCAAAATTAGTATCAAAGATACATGTGCAACATTGTAAAAAAACCCCTCTACATCCTTATGACACTGCATAACCTCTATTTCCTTGCTCCTTTCCAGTATGAATCCTCTAGCTAAGAGAAGCTGTCCGTACAAACAGACCCATAAACTTGGATAGGGTCTTCTTCTGCTCCTTTCCATTACAATTTATTGATTGAAATCTAATGGGCCAATCAGTCCAGTCAATTAGCATAGTTGAGGTGTATTTTTAAAACAAACCTATCATCAGCCTTACTAAATAATTAGTAAATACTACTAGTTAGTAAATATCAAATGTCTTGAATTTAGAACTAAGAAACTGATGCCTTGGATATAATAGTTTGGAGGGTCCTTCCCTAAGGTTAAGCCTAAGCAAAGGACTTTTGAAGACAGCCACCCGAGAAAGACCATGTGAGGGAGCTCAGCTGGCTTAACTGAGAAGCCAGCCAGAAAAGTGCAACAGTGTGCACCTCTCCTGTCCACATTCACAGTCAATTTTCATGTGGCTTACCACCATATTCAGAAGCACAATAACAGTAACTCCAAATGTCCCATGCTTGGAGAATGTGCATGGACCAGCAGAAAAGGAAAATTCTAGTAAAGGCCCTTGCACTACAAATCTCTTTACGACAATCTTGAGCTATTTCAGTCCAGAGGCTGGTAAGCTTGACCGTATAGTACATTAGAGGAAAGAGCTGAAATCCTGGGTCAGCACAGTATGAATGACTTTTTTGACTGACCTCTCAGATCTTTCTTCCATTTTCTAATTTAAAACTAAAAGAAAAAAGCTAATGCTAGATAAAGGGCCTCACAGAGTGGCTCATTGGTTTCAGAGGTTTCATGTGTGTTGCAGAAACACTGAAATTAGGGCAGATTTCCACCTTTTGGCCCAGTTTTGTTTTACTGCTGTCTGCTAGGTGTCTTCCCTTATCCACCTCTGAAAACTAACAAGCAGTTGCTTATTCTACACCTTTACATAAAATTTGCCTTTCTCAAGATGGGCTGCAGTGGCAGATTTGCAAAACAATCAGATTTGTGACTACAAGTTTTGCTATGGGATAGGCAAGCGAAGCCAGGGGTATGTATTAATTTATCCATGGGATGCAATGCTACGTAATCTCTGTAGCATGCAATGACTTTTTTTCAAAATAAAAATCTTGAGTCCTAAAGTAAAAATCCCCAGGCTTTGGCTGGAACTGACTTACTATATTCCCCATATCTGCTTTTCAAATGTATGTGAGCACTTAGACTAATTTTTACCATCAAATACATGCCATTTATTTCAGCCTTTCACAGATTATGTGCTTTGTCTCCTCTGTAGTTACTGTGACTTTCTACTATTGAAATCTTACTGCTGGCAGTCTTGGGATAACCTCTGCTGGCATTGCAGACAACATCCTGGGAGGCCTGTGTGGACCCCATTTTCTAAACTTAAATAAATCCTGGACTATGCCAACAGGATGTGTTCCAAAAAAACTCAGACTTGCATATGCAAAGGAAGTGATTATGATAGAAAATGGGTTTTGATTCCCATATAAACTATTTATATGGGCAAAACCAAGTTTTTCAGGTGAAGCTGAATTTCTGAAAGGTAAATTGTGAAACTCTCACCCAGACTGTTTTTTCCCTAGACTGAGGGAGATAACCAAAGCATAATAATAAAAAATTGTGCAGAACAGAGGAAGCTTTTTTCAGTATTTTCACGTTCATATTCATTTTTACTATTGATTCTCCCCTAGCAAAAAAAATCAAGCTCCTTTTGATAATACAGTTACTATCATTTCTTGCTATTTACAGCCTCAGCCAAGGTCAGACTGCTATTATGATTACAGTGCAAGCAGAGATGAGGTCTGACAAATCTCAGGTTCTTTTGCACCTTTCTGGTCTTGGATACCTTGCATACCTTAAATTGTACTCAGTTTTGTCTAAATTTTATGAGCATCCTGGGCTTTACCTATTATGCCTTAAATCTTTAAAGCATCTCACAGCTCAGCTCAGGGTGAGTCCTCCCCAGCCTAGCTGTAGGGAGATTAGGAGACATCATTTCAGCCCTTCTGATATTTTAACAACTGATGTAAAGGGACCATATGTCATCTCACCCTAAGTAATAAGGATAGTGATTCACAAAGGAAGCCCACTGTACTTCCAGAAAATGAGCCCAAGTATCTTTAATTCTATTCAGCTCCTCTAGCTACAGATATGTAATGGGTTTCACTCTCCAAAATAAGTGTACACTTTCAAAATCAGTGAATTAATTTTAAAATTATTCAGTGCACTGGTTCATACCTGGATCAAACTGAACAAGCTTGGAGGGAGTCACTGTAAAGTCCTTTCCCAGCACAGCAGATATTTCATTGACCTGAGAAGAAATCAAAGAGTAAATGCCATGCTGTGACCTATTTCACCAAACCACTGCATCCTGCTGCATGCTGAAGCTATTGTGTGCTTCTCCATGGGGGGTCTCAAAAAGACATGCCTACCCATACATGTGCTTAGGCTGAAAAAAAGATAAAGACCTAAAGAATAAACCTTGTGATGTGCAACTGTCATTCTGTCCTTGCTCATGGTTTAAAACCCATAATAAAAAATTTTGCTCATCTTAATAATTTGCCTCGTCTCCTGGCAGCATCAGATAACACTGCTGTTCACCATGCCAGGGGACCCAGCCATACCTGGCTCCTGGACAGGCACATCTTGGCATCCTGGAAGAGCAGCAGCAGCCTGGCCACATTTGCCTATTTAGCCCTTTGTGAGGTCTTGGAGGAAGCATTTGCATGCAGAGCTGTCTGTCAACCCCAAAGACTCGTTGGGATAGGCATGAACCCCTACATACATAAGTATGGGGACTCCAGTGAATTTTCATAGGATACCAGCAGAGGACACCAGCTTCCATACTGTGTTCTTGATGCTGGGATCAATTTCACTGGTCTTTTTAGCCGAGTGACAACCAGAGTAGAGTCACTGGAGTCTTTGAAGGATAGGGCAGGATGGCTCCCGATCAAGTCAATAGCAAAATTCCCACTGACTTCTGTGGAAGAAAAATCAAAACTATGTTTCTCAATCCTGAGAAACTGTGATGGAAACTTTTAGTATTTTTCTAGCAAGGGGAGCTGGTAAAATCCTGGAATTTCTGGTTTTTATGAGCAAAGATGAAATTTGTGAAGGCACGTTGCACAAAACCTGTTTTATAAAATTATAACCTGCAGCTTTCAGTCTAATTTTTTTTGACATAAGACAAGAGGCTGTTACTGAACATATAGGGGATTCCTTGGGCTTTTTCCTAGGCTCATGGCAGTGGGGGGGAGAAATGGGGGAGGCTACCATGAGTGTGGAGTTGAAGGTTCCATAGGTCCTGAGTTCTTCCAGACTGAGCAGAGAAATGAGAAGTCCCAAGGCCCCAGGTTGCCCAAAGCCTGGGTTTTAAAGTGGCAAATCCTGGAAACCCAGCTTCTTAGCACAGTCACAGAGGAAACTGCCTGCTCTGTCACAGAAGGTCATCAAAACTGAAATACTGCTCCAAAACATTTGGTTAATCAGCATTTCTACTTTGAAAAATTTCTGACAAAACTTTCTACCATCTGTGCTAGCAAGCACAATGTCCCCGTAAGTTTGGTTTTAATTGCATGGCCACTTTGCTGATTACTGAAATACCTTTTAAGTCTGAGGAGGAAATTAATAGGCTCCACTATTTACTTATTATTAAGTTTCCAGTTAGGAGCTTGGCTTTTAGCTTTACCTTCACAGCGATAAAGGCAGACTCTGCAGAGTGTCCTGCTCTGGTGATTTTCAGAGACACTACTCCCACACTCTCGCACACTTCATATTCAGTCTGTTGCATTTCAATCCGAGACCACCGTAGCTCCAGCCTGTGGGAGAGGAGGGAAAGCCCGTGTGAAGCACAGCCACCTCCCCTGCTGCCCCCATCCCCTGCTGCTCCGAGCTGCAGTGAGGAGCCATTTCTCTCTGGACTGCTGATTTAGCCAATACACATACTGAGCCTTTGTTTCCAAATCAAGACATTTGTGTGATTTGGCTGATTGGAAAGAGGGAGAGGTGGTTAATAAATCTTCCAGTCGAGCCCTGGTCTACCCCAAACAAAGCCTGAACCTTGTTTCAGAACCAGAGGGGTTCTGCAGCAACTTTGAGAAGAGCAGAGTTTGTCCATAACACCAAACAGGCCAAGACAAGCTATCATTGTTTCTTCCTGGTTCCCTTTAACCCTGCAGTTTTATTTTACTCTCACTCCCTAGTATTTTCTCTGTAATATGCTCCCTTCTTCCCACCTTCATTCACCTATCCTCTAACTGTCCTCTAGCGTGCAGGGCACATTCTAGGATTTCACTTCCTCTGTGTGAGTGCCCTCCCCACACTCCTTACTTTAATACTCTGTGCTCCACTCTTCAGCCATAGAAGTAGCTGAGTCCAGGTTTCTCATACATTGAATTTTAGAACTGTTTATAGGGGATGTGACTGAACCTTAGGTGATTGCACGCTGCACAGGGTAGCCAATGAAGATGTCACCTTTTTAAAAGCTGTGATAAAAATCAGTGAGAGTCAGAGAGAAATGAAAGAGGGCATAAAGAAGGAAAATGAGCTGTGCTACTTACAATACAATTTGAACTTTTCCAAAACTTCTAGACCTTTCAGGGTTGACTAGCTCTAACACCAGTAGAAGTTTCCTCCTGTCCTCCTATATCGTCCGATACTCATTTTGTGGGCAACCTATTCAGAAGCGGATTTGCTTTATTTTTGCTAAAGAGGATGCATGTGCCAGATGTAGTCCAGCAGCATTCAGATAAAAGCTGGGATTCAATTTTAATAATATCAACAATATCAACATGCAAATCAAACTTGTATGTTGAACCAGTGACCATTAGGTGATAAACTGTTTTTAAAAAAAAACCCTATCACAAGCTTTTAAATCCAATATTAAAAATACTATTTTTTCCTTAAAAGCCAAATTCCCCTTTGTTCTGAGATCCAGTGCAGCTAACAGATAAATTCTACTTCTCTGAAACTCCCATTTTCCATACAAAAAGTGCTTTCTCTTTGCTCTCTTCATAAAGCTATGTTATGCATTGCTATTTATATACAAGAAGCCACACTTCCCCATGAGTGGCAGCATTTTAATGGTGGTTTTAATATCAGTGCATCTGTGAGCCAGCACAACACAGCTGGGAAGCGTTCAGGCTGGCTGTGTTCAGATGTGTTTGTGTATGGGGACATCTTTTGGCACAGCACGTAACGGCCAAAATGCTGTCCCCAGCTCTGCTCAGTCCCTGTCCTTTCTCTAGTGTGCAGGGAAGTGCTCCGCAGAGGAGCCTGGCCCTTGGAGCCAGCTCTTTGCTCCTTTTCCCTTGCCATGGGTCTTGTTTTGTAAGTAGCCAGTTTAGCCCAGGAAAAGAGTGGTAGATAATGTTCTGTTACTTCTGATTAAGTAAATTGGTTGAACATTCAGCCCTCTTCTCAGAAATGAAGTGAAACGTTGCCCCTGCTGTAGAGCTACTCCTGCTTTTTTGCCTTTATCATCAAAGCACAGTTCAGATGATACCCCAGTCTCTAATTTTGTACATGAGGCTTATCGTATGTGACAAGGAAATTTTGATAATATGTGTTGTGGTTTAACCCAGGACAATATGCCTAATACAAATTTTGGCAGTGGATGACAAAGAAGGTTCTGTGTGTCCTCCACCTTCTTTCAGTGCTCTTTTGCAGAAGTATGGCTCTCTGCTTGAGAGCATCCCCTCCATCGTGATCGCAAGCTTGTGAAAAAAGCGCTGCCATCAGCACAGGGCAAGAGTGACCTCCAGCTGCAGGACCATGTACATGAACCATCAGTCTTGTCCCTCAACACCCAGTATCTCAGATTTCCAAATGCCCAACTGCCACTTAAACTCCATTATGTTTTTCTGTGAGGTCCCAAAGGCCCTTGAGAACTGTACCCCAGTCTAACCTAGAGCTAGCCCTTTGTATTTCGCCTCCCTGAGGGGAAGAAACCTTCTTTACTCTTCAACAAATGGAGTGGCAGTTTGAGTCATAGCTATGTTCACCTCTGCGCAGCTTCAAGCCAGGCACAGATTCATTAGCCTGGGGGGGTGGCATGCACAGCACACCACAGCACACACCACTGAGGGTCGGAGCTACCTTTGGGGCACTGCAGAATTTCCACTGGCATCTGTGACTTGAAACTCCAAGTTGTCCGAATTCACTTCCTGCGATGGATTGATGACATAAAGTATGATTTTGTTGTTTAAATCCTTTTGGCTGAACCCTTCCTGAATAAATCCACCTGGGAAAGAAGAGAAACATACAGGTGAATCAAAAGCCTGTTAATAAGAACCACATAGCTCATACAGACTTCTTTCAATTTTTCTCTTTGTTGAACACTTAGAAAATTTGAACTTACAGAAACCTGGTTTTATAGCTAGACAGCAACATCCCAGCTCATTACAAACCCCAGCCAATTTCTTCCCAAGTGACATGTTTATCAAATGGCCAAATTGAATATTCATATTTTTTTCTTGACACAAACAAAAAATAGTTTCTCAATGGCAGCCATTAACAATCATCTCAAACTCTTTGAGGATTCATGATGAACATGAATCAGGCTTTCATGCAAAAAGCTTTCTTACTACATTCAAACCTTGCCCAAAGTTTGCTAAGAAATTTTTATTTCCTCTATCAAGCAAACGTTAACAGGGTAGGTTTTGGAATCTGGTCTGGTATGTCCCAAAATACAGAGATTATAGAAGACAGCACCTGTTGTTACATTTTCCAGGTATCCATAACGAGGACCTCGTAAAATCTTAAAAATTATTTTGTCATCTTCTGTATTGGGGTCAGACGCCTTCAGGGACCTGGCAGTAATATAGATCCCGTAATTGCCATTCTTCAGTAGTTCCACATCAGAAAAGCAACGGAGCTGAATAATTTTTGGTGCCATTCTGTCCAAATGGTCCACCTAAATCAAAGTTAGACAAATGTTTATTCATTTTACAGCGTTAGGATTTTCTCTGTCCTACTTTTGCTAAAAACCCAGTTGCCTGCTCAGGGTGGCAGTAGCCACTTTGACTTGCAGTCTGCTCCGGAAGTCTGATCTCCAGTTAAGTACTACTTCCCATGAGAGGTTTCCAGGCCCAGATTACTTGCTGTTTGCAGTGGGATACAGCACACACCGGGGAGAGCAACACAAATTATGAACCTTTGCCTTGATGTCTCATACTCCCCATAGTCCTTCTCCTTTTTGATGTAATTGTCTTCATAGCAAATGAAAACTCCAGAAAAGGTTTTTCACCTCTGTTTTACAATAACAAGCATGGAAACCTAAGGATTATGATAATCACAGTCATAGACCTGGCCAATATGTCTCCTCAAATCTATGCCACCTTTCACAACTGATGAATCCTCTAGCACTCCACAATGGTTGTTGCTGTTTCTGTATCTCATCTTCTGCTGAAACAGCACTCCTCACTCATCATATAACTTCCAACTTTGTCATCAGAAAAAGCGAGGAGGCTCTTTGTTAGTATCAGTGTTTTGAAACATACAGAATTTTGACATACAATGCAACCAGGCCTGCTTTGCATACTGAAACATGCCAGATAGATGTATACAAGAAGTCATAGCAAAGGCATCTTTGAGACAGTGGGAATAACTTGAAAATGAAGGAAATGGGAACAGTAAGATCCTAGTAAAGGAAGAAAGAATCAGAGCAGGCATCTTACAAAGAGTCCCAGAAGGAAGACAGGCTGTTCAGTTGTGGGAGCAAAGTGGCTGTAATTCAAGATTCCTGACATGAAGATCCACACTTATCCTAGTATCCCTCATGTGCGGTCAGGTACCAAGTGGGAAAGCAGAGCAAGAGGAAGTTCATTCCTCCCCATAGCTGGGCTCAACTTTAGGGTTGAGATTTCTATGTAAAATATTTTAGCAAGTGTAAGTATATACTTGCTTATATCTCTATAAGCAGGATGTCTTTATTCTCTTAAATACAGTCTCCCTCTTTGCACTCTATAAAATTCTTTGCCTGAGTAAGGCATTGTGGCAAGTAGTTAATTCTCCAGGTTAATTATTCACAGAACACAGAAAGCAAACATTTTAGCTGATAAATACCTCATTTAAATCATAGCCTGCAGCAAGTACCAGTTCTCATAAAAATTACTACATTTTTCAACTTATCATGCTATATATCTCTTTTAAGTAGGCCTGTGGTCACACTTGCCTGAATGGTGAATGCCACTGGCTCGATCTGCACCCTCCCATTCACGATGAAGCCTTGATTAGTCCTATCTGTTGCGACAAATGTAAATTTGTCAATCTGGGAATCCCCACCTTGGTGCTTGTATGCAACATCCCTGTTGTCCACATCTTGCTGGGTGAAATTGTACTGCAGTAGCACAGCCCCTTGATAATAGAGATGACCATACTGGGGGAGCTGAGCCAAGAGGAAGGTAAGGTTTTCTTTGGCAGTGTCTGGGTCTGAAAGCTGCAGGACGTCAGGAGAAAGGAGTGCCATAGTGCCTTCCACTAATCTTAACACCATGTTCCTAGATAGTATGGGCAAAGCTTGGTCGACTGCCTCCAAAGAGATCATGAATGTCCCATGCTTAGTCCTCAATCCATTGCTGATGATGAATCTGGCAAAGAGAGGCAAGGTAGTCTTCAGCATGTGTTCTTGATTCACCATGTACTGAAATGAAATGATAATACACACCTTTACTACAGGACTTGCCTGCATTGATACTGTAGAAGTAGCAGAGCTGGTCTGAGCTTAAACACAGATTGTGAGTGGAGTGGATGTATAACTTAAAAACATGAAAGCAGATGGCCAGGTATATGGCAAGAGTTACAATGCATCTGCAGGAATCTCAGTAGATGCCAGAGGAAAGGCCTTGAGGATGTGCCCATCAGCCTCAGCAGTCATAACAGAGCTGATCTAATCTTCTAGCTCAGATACAGATGGAGCAGATCTAAAATGGTGGGCTGGCTGGGGGGCTTATTGCACCCTCTGGCATACCTACACATCCTTAAGTATATCTTCACTTGACTACCTGGCAGTGGCAACTGGCAGTGGAAGTGCTGGCTTTATCTACAACTTGCAGAAAGAGATGTGTGAAGTGCATGGTCTGCCTGGACAATGGGGTTTCTTTGTTCACTGTTACAAGCCTTTTGTACCCAATAGCCCCAAAACTATCTAAAAAAGCAAGCTGGAAAAAGTTCCATCTTCATCTCACTTTACAGGTGTGTTTAGGCACTAAATGTATCTGTAAACTTCTGTACATTCAGAGGAACTGATTTATGTTTCTTTAAAAAATTCAAGTGAGGTTTCACTGAAATATTAAAATTCTGTGGGAGGTACTGGGCAGAACTATGCAAGTTGCTAGGGTAATTTTAAACATGTAGATGACCATACCATGTGTCTGTCAAAGGATCAGATCTGCAAGGTTCTTATTCCATGCTGGGAATTTCTATTAATAGCAGCATAGTTTCTTACAATTCTCTCTCAAACAGTAATATTTCTTTAGATATACTAAAGATTTGGTTATGCTCTACAGTTGATTTTCCTTTCCTAAACAAGAGAAAGATAAAGGTGCCTAAGGCCATAGAGAAAATCTGTTGGAAGCCTACCAGCTGGGTATGGGCTTTTGCCATACAAGTGACAGCATGTTCTGCAGAAATGTATTATCAAATTTAGTTGTGGATAAAAATAAAGAGAAAACCAATCTTTTAGTCTTCAAAATTCATCCTGGCTTTTATTGTCAAGTTTATTACTTAAATATTTTTTCTGAAAGCAATTACATTGCACATTGTCATGCCTGTAACAAAAATTTTTGAGGGTATATGAAACTAAAAATTGCTTTGAAAATGTCTCACGATCCTTTGTGTCCCATCACCATATAGTACGTAAGAGTTACATTTCTACAGAAGTTTCTGTGGTTATGCTGCATAGTAGTACATGCAAAGCATCTTGGAGAGTGATTTTCACCCAGGTGAGTTCTGCCTAAGCCAGAACAGAGTCTGCTCTGCAAAGAAATTTGCTTGTGGTAGACTATTCACATTCCCTGACCTTCCTTTTTCTCCCACCCTCCAATTCCCAGTGCTTCAAATGCACGTGCAGTTACATTTATGCAGTTACCATGTATGGGACAGTATCATCGGACAGTTGTTTCAGACAATATGAGAGCCAGCTTAGCTGGCTGCTTTCCACCTAGTGTGCTTCCACCATACATAAGTGAAATGGGGACCGGTTGACATTTAGATTATCTGCCTCCTCTTGCTCTCCTAACTGCAGACCTCAAAGAAGTATTTAAATAATCACAGGGTGACAACCTGGCCTATTGTTGTGTGCCTTGAATGTAAGTGACCTTCAGTAGGTCATGGAGTAGCTTATCGTGTCACACAGACTGTCCATCTAAAACTCCTCACTGCCTTCACCAATGCTGGATGATTAGGGCTTGATCAACTTGTAAGCTGGCAGTATGCCATGAAACAGATGGGAATGAGCATAGGCAGACCGGGGACTATATAGCAGTTAGAAATATGTTTACTGAGGATGGTATTCCCAGCTGGGAACCTAGAGACATCTGTCTGCACTGACCTAATGCTGTTGTGCCAATGGTAAAAGGGTTGTGCTATTAGTAATCTAGCTGAAATCAAAAACAGAACTAGAACAATGATGATAAATACTATGCTAAGGAAAAAAAAGGCAAACCACATTCAGTCAAGACTTTAACCAACTCTCAAAAAGTCTGGAAGATTGCAGCGCAAGTGAGTTCTTTTGATATCTGTAAAATCATTTGGGTGATGTCTCAAACAATATTTAAGTGAAAGACTTAGATAATTCAGTTCATGAAACTGAAGATTTGTCCAGTCTTCTACAGAATACCAAATAGGAGCAAACTTCCTGGTTATATACATCAGGCTGAAATTTACGATGCAAATGTTGTACACCACTTGGTTTCACAGGTGATGAAGCTGCCTGTGTCCAAGATGTCATTTTTTCTGCACTTTGGGAGATTTTGATTGTTTGTTTCTGGTTTATGGCTGCTTCATCTTTTCCTTAGGAATGGAGAGCACCCAATATTCTCGCTTTGATGAAATTTAGAGGACAACTTTCAGGCACAGTTAGGAGGATATGTTGCATGGTTTGATTTCACCCTTACCAACATTTCCTGTTTTCTGTAGTTTGATGGCAACATTGCTGGCTGTAGGACCTACCATCTGTCATGGCATTTAAAAGATAAAAATGGAATCATAAATAGTGCCAGCTCATTACAAAATCGAGCCAGCGTGTCAAAATGGAGGACATTAACATGTTCTTTTAGTATCCTGCTGCCAGCATCTGATGTCAGGTTGCTAATTACTTGAAGTCATCTGTCCAAACAAGCACTGCCAAATCTTTCTTCCAGGCCAGCAGCACCAAACAATACAGGCAAATTTATGTCTGAAGGAAGTACTTCAGTGGAAAGTAAAAATCTGATCAGTTAATCCCTCCCTCCCTATAATTACCCATATAATTAATGTAACCATTCCATGTTTAAATAATAATAATCCTCTGCTACAGTATTTATATGTCTACACAAAGCCAAATTAATTTCCAAATGATAACATCAAGCAACATCAATTATTGTGATTAAAATAGTTATTGAATACCAATATTTATTAAAGCATCATAACCTTACTTTTGTAAGTCTGACTTTCTAGTTTGGTTCTTAGCTATTGGCCTAAACAGCAGACATTGGGTTTATCCACATGCACAGGGTCCCTAAAATTGTTTGGTCTGCTTTTATTGGTGTGGTATAGAAGTCATACTGATGCAAGCCACTCGTACACTGTCCAACCTAGGGTTGGCATGACTGCAACATTACTGTCTAAGCTAATTCTAATTTCGGTCATAGTGTTTCACAATTGAGAAACATAAAGCCAGAGAATATTTGTTCACTTTTTCTGTTATGACTATAAATGGATCAGACAGATCTCCTAACTAGAATTTCTACCACACTGAATTTAGTGGAAGGGATAGTTTAAAATATGTCAGCTGAGGAAAGCCCCAAAATTACTTTTGGCTTAACTCTAGATAATGTCACCTGAGTTTCCCCGGTGTCATAGGGAGGTTTATTTGATGTCTCCATGCCCCACTTGCTTGACTTCCCTGCAAAAAAGCTCTCAAACTGGATTACTCAACATGTCCTTGAATCTTCATCACGTATCATGGAAAATGCCATTCAGATCAGAAATCTATTCATGAGAGAATGTAAAAAGGGGTCTCTTCTGAATTGCAAATCTTAGGATCCAAGTCCTTCATTTTTCTTAGTCACAAATTAAAAAACAATAAGCTTTTATTTTTGTGTGGAAAATATGAGTTTTACAGAAAGTCCATTTTCTGTCAAAAACTGTTTTGGGAAATTGCCAATGCTAGCAAGAAGTTAGCATTCTCCTTTTAGAAACATTTTCCCTGTTTCTAAGCTTTTTTTTCCCTGAATTTGC
The DNA here is from genome assembly GCA_013401275.1 of Pandion haliaetus. Taxonomy (NCBI): domain Eukaryota; kingdom Metazoa; phylum Chordata; class Aves; order Accipitriformes; family Pandionidae; genus Pandion; species Pandion haliaetus. The sequence continues at coordinate 62,093 of VYZV01019506.1, forward strand.
TCTCTTTTACAAAACTGTCCCTGAGACTTTGAGCAACGATACATCTACTCTGTCTTTATCTGATGATAACTCATCACATCATTCCACTCTATAACCAAGGGAGGTTCATTTAAGAACAAAATAAGGAAATATTCCCTTCAGGAGCGCACCTAGTCTAAGCTGGTCTAAGGGGAAAGTACAGAACCCGGTGAAAGTAAACTTAAATATTTTGGGGCAGCTGTACTGGGCCTATAGGTAACCAGGTTTACGCCCAAAATGCAATTGTCTACATGAATTTTGGAGCTATTGTGGTGTCAGAATGGGTAAGTGGACTGGTTTTCAGTATGGTCAAGAACTCCTTATGGATTCAAAAGGCCTGGAGCCGAATGAATATGATAAACAAGGGACAAGAAAGTAGTTGTTTAATACCTGGATGGAGCAGTTTTACCATATCCAGCTGTAGCAAGAAACCAAAGGAAAATTCCACAAAGTATGTTCTTAGTCCTTCCTCCCCTCTTAAATCTTAACAGCTATGTATGTTTGGGTGCTATAATAATATTGAAGCTAGTATCATTGAGTGAATGTGGCTCTGGCTACAGTTTCAGCATCAATTAGAAAATGCATTTATTACCAAAGCAGTCACAACTATGTGTTATTATAGTAGAAATATCTTTGCTATATAAATATTGAGAATTCCCACAGAGCTACCACCTCTTTTTAATAATTTGTTTTGGGGGGGAGGGTTCTTTGGTTCGTGTTGTATGTTTTTTTAAAATACCCGAGAAATCCAAGGGGAAGAGTTTGGGGGGTGGGGTGTTATGCCTTACCTGAATATATCTTCAGGGACAACTGCCTTTGTGTTGTGAACATAGCAGACTATCTGTCTTGCTACATCCATTTGACTGAAGCTTGTAATGGGGATGCCAGGATAGTTGACATACTCTATTTGTCCGTACTGGGGTGGGGAGGTTATCACATAGAGGAGCTCCTCTGGTTTGTCACTACCGTCCAGTGCAAGGAGGACATCGGTTGTAATGTAGCCCCGATCCCCTTTTGGCACTCTAAGAGGTTTTATGGAAACAGCAATGTCTCCTGCAGGATAGACAAAACAACACTAAAATAGTCAAATTGTAAGCTGATCTCTTATGCATTATTTAGCCACATGCAAGCCATCACCAGTAGAAGAATCATGGGACTGTAGGATTACAGGGAATTTCAGGTTGGAAAGGACTTCAGGATATCTCCAGTCCAACCTTATGCTCAAAGCAGGGTCAGCCACAAGATAAGCCATAATCAGGTTGCTCAGAGCTTTATCCCACCGGAGCTTGAAAACTGCCAAGGATGGAGACAGCACAACCTCTCTGAACCCTTGTTCCAATCTTGTCAGGTTAACTTGGTTTCTAGTTTAGGTTTCTAATAGGGGTGCAATAAAGGAAGAGAGACCATAAGACTAGAGTGTAAAGCTGGGAGGCAGAGCTGTTCCTGAGCAGTGTTTTGCCTACCTTATTACATTCTTGCCATTTTTCTGTGCTTTGATTTACTCGGACATAAAGCTAGTTTCAGAACAATTTTTTCAACTCTATTTGAAAAATAGCTGGGAGGCAAGGTATAACACATTGCGTTAGGCAGAGCCTTTTCAGATCCCAGGACCACTTCTTCACCAGCAGGAACACCAGGGCTCTGGCCAGCAGTGAAATCCAAGCAGACAGACTTTCAGGATCTGCAGGGAGACTTGCCAAGGGCCTATATAGTGCTCAGGGAAGGATCAGGATGTATACTCAGATCATCTTTGTTTCAAAAACAGGTACTGTAAAATGTGAAGTCTGGCAGATCTTTACCCTTTTCCATATCCTTGATATTTATGTAGAAGTCCACAGCTGGGGATCTGTTGTACCCATCCCACAGATAAAATGTGAAGCTGTCTTGGTTCTTGGACCCTATAGCTCCTGTATGGACATATCTCACATGGTTCATATCCAGTTCTTCCTGAGTGCACTTCATTCCAGTTTGGAGAGTCACCCAGCCTTGGCCTACCTAGAAAAAATAAATGTCCTTCATTAAACAGATAGTCTCCCATGCATCCTCCGCAGTTAATTGTGTTTCTTTGCAGACTGTTACTGGCAGCTACCTGGCTTCCCTTCTAAGCAATAGACTCTTCCCTCATAGTAAATTCTGAAGAGCGTTAAATAGCTGGAGTTGTTCCCAAGCAGCTATAAGGCTGGAGAAAATACAGTGATCATGAATAAAATGGAGTTTAGCCACTTTTACTCCAGGAGACATATTTCTGCACACATCTCAATGTGACACCAACAAGATGAAAATTAAATGGTTCCTGACCCAACTTGTGTTTTCTATTTCTTAACTTCACAAAACTGCTCTTGGTTCTTTCCCAAACCATACCCAAAGGGGTATCAGAAATGAACCTATGGGGAGCTTCAGGGAAGCACAGAAATGTAGAGCCCCAGAGGTCCTCTGACAGAAAAATGTGAATTGCCCAATAAAATTTCCTGCTTTTCTGAAGACAGCATAGTACCCTATATAGGACTGATCTGTGTATTTGACATTCAGCCTGCAGTAACTGTGTCACTAGCTATGCAGGAAAGGTTATCAAGGACAGAGAGCTCAAATACACGTGGGCACCCTATCTGTTCAAACTGTCAGACTCCAGCCAGTAGCTTTCTCTCGCCCCAGTGTGTGGGACCCCTTTCGTTCACAAGACTCATGTGATCCACAGATTCTTGCAGGGATCCAGCATCAAAATATTTTCCAGGCTCACAGGTCTTAGAAACCTTTTTTTTTTTTTAATATATATACATGCAATTAAAAAGAGGCATTTTTTCTATCTTTGTTCCTGTGGCTTATCTTTGGTCAATAGATGGTCATCTCTTTCCTTCCCCTTCTAACCTTATTTTCTGCCTTTCCTTTTGCTATATCCTTTCCATCTTTCTCCTTTTTTCCCTTCATTCCCCTCATACATTTCTTCTAAGTGATGATTTGTTACTCAGTCTTTCACACACATCTCCCTCCATTCTTTATGAACCCTGAAGTAACTGAAGTAATGGCTAACTTTTCACTTTTTTTTTTGATCAATTACTTCCCCTCCACCCCTTCCCAGCTTTAACACTTGGTTCCCCCTCCACGGGCTGATTCTCTCAGCATCTCACGCCATTGTCACCTCAGATGATCTGCCATGCTTTTCACCCTCCCTCTCCTTCTGTTGAGGATCTGGCCTTTAGTGTCAAAGCCTCTGGGACAGCATCATTGTTTGGTTCAACCACTCTTTCAACAATCAAACTGGACACAGCCATCTACTTCAAAACATGACAGACGTTTGGGAGAAAAGGAAGATGAGTTTCATTCTACCCTAAAAAGGGAGAGTTCTTTGCATGCCTGCTTTTTGTTGAAGTACAAAGACTAACCTTGAGCTGAAGCTGACCATTTTCTGGAATTCTTTCAAATAAGTAGTAAATTCTTTCCCTGGGGGTATCTTTATCTTCCGCTGACAGAACAGCACTAGAAATTATTCGAGTTTCACCCATGTTCACCTCTATATCATCCTTCCTGCAAAAATTAAAAGTCATGTATTGATGCAATAAAAGAATAGTAACCTTTCCAACGCATAATTTCTCTGCCAGGAATATGGATTACCCAGATGCTGACAGAAATGACAACTGAAGAAAGAATGGAAGGAGGGTGCCTATTTCAGTTCAAAATAGAAAAAAAGCAAATAAGGTAGACCAGCTTCTCCTTACAATGGTGAAAAAAACCAAAGCAGATACCTACAACAACCTGGGATTTACCACGTCTGCCTTCTTCCCCTGGGCCCTATTCTGCTTACCTTCATACAATTTATAAGAGGACAATGTAAACCAATAGGCTGTATTATATGTTACTGCTACTATAGACCATAGCAATACTGGCTGTAATGCACTGATTGTTCATTAGAGAAAAGACTGTCTTTCAAATGACTAGTCTGTCACTGCTCGCCTTAATCTTTAAGAGACACTACAAAGACCTATCTGGCTTCTTCTCTATGCTCCCCATTGCAGATTTTTCCTTGGTTCTTGATTCAGAAAAGTAGGTTAAGGCCACCTGTTCTTTGGCAGAGACGGCCACCACTAGACACCAATAAAATTTGAGACAGCTCTGGTGTAAAAAATCCCACATAGTTTGAAACTCAAGCAGACTCTTGCTTCAGGATGATTCTCAGATTGTGTCTCCTCTGTTTCCATTCCCAGCTAGTAACCATCCTCCAGTTTGCCTCTGCACAGCCTGCTTTATCATTTTGCTGTTAGCTGTCATATTTTTGTAATGTAGCACCCAAACAGTATTATTAGACCATATAAAAGTTTCAAGGAGATTGGAGGGGATTCAGCATATTCACTCACCCCAGGGATGGGACCTGCTTAAGCTAATCTGCCCAGGGGGCATGGAGCAGGTTGGAAAAGGACAGACTCCTTAGGCATTTGGGCAGCTACGCTCTGGATGGACACAACTGAGCATGTGCAAGCCATGCTATTTCAAAGGCCAAATAAAGATAGATTTTTACAAGAATTGCTAAAGATGTATTCTTCATATAACAGCCCTTGCCTTTGCCAAGCTGCAAGTGCCTGCTCCAAAGCAGAGTGACAACTGAGATTTCCAAAGAAGAAGTTGTCACAATTATTTACTGATTTTGGAAAACAGTTATTCTCAGAAAGAGTGGAGATTTTTTTCCTGAAGTTTCATATTCAAATTGATATGGCTATGAGACATAGAAATCTCAGGTTTGGCAAAAGGAGAAGCAAAGAAAATGGAGTCGTATGTCATAGTAACAACAGATCAAGCAACCTTAATGATTTGCTCATACCAGCAATAAACATGCTGGGACTGTGCTAACAGAAGGACCAGGTGTCTGACCCAAACACTGTATAAGACAGGAAGAGAAAATTGAAACAAAAAAATAAGTGGAGATAAACACATTTAGCTACACCCTGAATGCTGTCTAATCCCAACTAATTTTTCTGCACAGTAGTTGTTTAAGTCCTTCTAGCACCCACGTCTCATCTTGAGAAGTTTCAAGGGGAATGTGTGAGGGTCTTACATTCCGCAAGGGCACTTCTTACTACAGGACACAATCCAAGAGGTGACAGATTGAGCTTTTGGCAATCACTGTGAATAAGAGCCACTGCTTGCCAGCCAAAAACATCCTGTCCCAGATTATTCAGTCTGTTGACCATAGCTAATGGAGATGAGAGCTGAAACTCCCTGGGGTGGAAAGGTGCCCGCAGATCAAAAGGTGAGAAAAAGCATATAGGTATTGTCAGACGTTCACCTGTAAAACAGTGCAGTGGCATAAGGGAGCCCCTACCCCACAGGAAAGATGTGTTGGCTGAAAGTGGCAGCTAAACCACTTCAGTGCCAAACTGAACATGTTTCGTTAAATCACTACTGCTTAACCGCTGGCAGCATACTGCATCTCAGTGGAAGAGTAACAGGCAAGAAGCAGTAACTTCTTATAGTGAAATAGCTATTTTGCAAGTATATAGCTCACTATGTGCTACTGTTCACCACAGGAAAGGCAAATGGTGAGATCTAACATTGCCAGACAAGGCAGCAACAGTTTCTGGATCCAGGTGGGAAAAGCTAAAACCACTTGTCTTCTCGCACTCCACCACCTTCCTTCAGAGAGAAAGGGTAGAAAATGCTGTATTAATCTTTATCATGTGATGAACAAATGGGTAATTATCAGTAATTATCACTACATTATGTGAATACATAAACTGTACCCTTTATTCTAACTAGAAATGGACTTTCTCTCTTAGCATTATGTGGTCCTCGATAATCTTTCAACTATAAAACTAGCATTTGTTAATACAGGAAGCTCTAGATAGTAAACAAAACATTCAAAATTCTCTGCAATGGGAAATGTAGGTCAGATCTGAAGGTAGGCCAAATATGCTGAGGGATCAGAAATTCCCACTTTAGTGCCAGCTGCTTAACAGGCTGCAAGTCGTTTCCAAAATGCAAACTTTAGAGGTTTAGAGCTATAACCTCAAAGCCTTTGGGCCTCCAGCTCTCATCTGCCTGCCTGAGGCTAAAAAGCAGCCAGGAGGACAGAGGCCCTGGTACTCTGTGGCAGGTCGTCAGCTAAAAAATTGGGATCCAAAAGGACAAGCTTCTTGTTAAAATGTCCAGGAGGTTCTTCGGCTCTTTCACAGCCAGCTGCCTATCTGCAAATAGTCTGCCAGACAGTTTCTGACCACATCTAATTCATTTATGACTCCTAGTTTTGAACTGTAAGAGAAGTTAGCGTGTACCTTTTCAGAAATTGAATTATGGCTGAACAATAGTTCTATAATAGAAAAGAAGAGAATCATTAAGCTGAAAGGCTTTCCCCCGGCAAGCAAGGAGGCATCAACTTTGTGGACTGTCTCATGCCAAAACCCAGAGCTGCTTTCAGAGACGTGTTTCAGACAGGTGGTTGCCCCCAGGAAGGGGAAAGCAAGGTAACTGCAGTTGATACCATGGTGGTCAGTGGCCAGCAGAGGTGTGCAAAGATCAGGGCTCTCTGGCACACATCTTGAAGTCAGTTGTGAAAGAAAAAACAAGCATGTTCCCCACCTTTCCTTTTCTCTATTCTTTTAATATTGAGCAATATTAAAGCACGCCCTTCTTTCACTAAAAATGTTTTTGTAAAACAGGCTGATAGAGACCCACATGGCAACATCTGTATTGACATTTGTCTGTGACTGGTTATTGCATCCTCTCCTCATCAGTCACCAATTTTCTGTTTTGATCACTTTTAGATCATTTTTCATCCCTCTGTCAGAGACAGGAACATGTGGCTTACTTGCTCAGCACTGGTTTCTCATCATTAACTGGAATGACCTTTACTAAAATGGTTCTGAGGACTTTATGTTTCCCATCTGATAGCTGGATTTTAAAGCTGTCGGTGAGGTTTTCCGAATTGTCATGCATGTACATCAGCTTCATTCCTATGCAGGAGGCAGGGGAAGAAAAAGAAGGGGGCGGGGTGAGAGAAATGGAAAAACAAATAAATCTGATTCCTGCAAAATCCCTCACATCATTTCACTCTGCTTCCATCATCCTTCTTCCATCTCCCCTCCCCATACACCCTGGTCACAGCAAGCTTGTTTCAGCTACTGGAAGATAAGCCTGGTGAGCTACTGCTGCTCATTAATCTATCGACCTACTACTGACTCAAAGACACCAGCCTGACCTGAGTAAGGAGTGACTCCCTTCACAAAAGGATGTCTGCCAGCCTGAAAAAGGCACATTTCTTCTCCTCTCCTCATTCAAATTCATTTTAACAGGGACCATAGAAAGGGTGAGACTGTCAGGCAGCACTTTTCTGTGCCTCAAATAACCCTCAGGGAACTTTAAACAAGTATTGAAGAGGACAGCTGGCCTTGTGGCTGTGATCATGGACAATCGGAAGATCTGAGCTGGAGGTGGCTTGGCCGTCATTGTGGACAGGAAAAGAGAAAAGCCAAGCAATTGGAAGAGAGTCAAAAACAGGATTTTGGAGAGCTGAGGAATATGGGGTGGGGACATGATATTCCTGAAGGTTCATATTAGATAGGCAGAGAAAAGAAAAATCTTTCCTCGGGTTTTGAGGGATGAACTGCAACCTGAGTAGCAGGATGAATTCATGTCCCTCTTTATATTGATAGATCCCGTATTTCACTGAATGGCCACAGTCTGGAAGAATCCACCATGCTCTTCGCAGCATTAAATACACTTTTTGATTACATGTACTTGAAAGAGCTTTGCTGCTTCAAAACAGGTTAACTGATCATGCTAAGCTATAAAGCCCTGGTTCATGCCTTTATAGTTAGGTTATATGAAGGTATGATGAAGGTATATATTACAGCCTTTCAATACATAAAGGAGGTTTGGAGGGAAGATGAAGGGAGACTTTTTACCAATACCTGTAGCAACAGGACAAGGGGCAAGGGTTGTAAACTGAAAGAGAGTAGGTTTAGATCGGACATAAAGAAAAAATGTTTTACAATAATGGTGGTGAGACACTGGAACAGGTTTCCCAGAGAAGCTGGGGTGCCTCATCACAGGAAGTATTCAAGGTCATGTTGGATGGGGCTTTGAGCAACCTGGTCTAATGGAATGTGTCCCTGCCCATGGCAGGGGAGGTTGGATGAGATGATCCTTAAAGGTCCCTTTCCAACCCAAACCCTTCTGTGATTCTACGATTCTATGTTCATTTAGAGCAATATTTAACCCCACGATCAGTTAATGTGTTTTTAAATCAGTCTCTCTGTCTCTGTTCCAGGTGCTGTCAAACATTTTGAAATCTGTTTGCTGATATATTACAATATTCCCTTCATTTTTTTCAGGGCAGATGGTCTCCCTAGTCATATTACTACCCTTTCTGACATGTAGGCCTCTCAGGGTGATTTTATTGACAGTTCCTAAAATCAGTAGACAATATTAGCATTAAATAGTTTAACTTCTATTCCTAAATATTGTCCTGGAAATACACATAAGGCAAGTGAATAAATAAGTGGTGAAGGTTTCTTACTGTGCCACCTTGCCTCATTAAAGGAATGAATGACTAACGTCAGAAGAATGTTTCACCTACCATTCCTCAGTAGCTCCATGGAAAAGTCATGAACAAGCAACTCATGGCTGTGGTGGTCATGGTTAATTAGCTGTTTATAGTGTAGAATATCATTGCCATGAACTCCATTAATAAGGAACCCGTACCAGGGTCTCTGCACAACCGCAAATACCAAACAGTCTTGAGGCACATCCAGATCAACTGCATTGATAACAGAGAGATCCAGCTCTTTCATCTCCCCCTCTTGAACCTGAACATGAAAGAAAAAAATATCTAATTCTTTTACATAAAAAGAAATTATAGAGTTTAACATGATTTCCTAAGTAGGGTATTTTTGTGTACGAGTGTATCTCTTTGTTTCCTCCACCCCTTTCCCAGCAGCCTTTGAACCAGCTACTGATTTCAACATAGAGTAGTAAGTCGTTACAGTAATGAAAGGAGAAGGTGAGATAAGGAGTTGGTATCAGCCCCAATTAATAGAAAAGCTGTTAGGTAAATAAACTTCATATTAAGTGCTAGGGAATGGACAGAGGAGAAAGCCTTTAAATACATAAATATAGATAAAAATATGGATGCATATAAATTTATGCACATACATGCACTTTTTACTTTACAGTAAGATAAGCTTACACTGCCCTAGCATGGTGGTCACAGAATTATTATTTATATTAAAAGTAGATTTCAGAGAGGGCTATGCCAGAAACATAAAAAAACTCTACAAGAAATATTATAAAAGCTCCTGAGAAAACAGAAGAAGCATAAAGATCTTTATGCTTTCTAGATGACTTATTTGTTTAAAGATTGGAGCCTTTTTTTTCACTAAACTGCAAGTTACCAAACAGAGCTCTGCACTGCTCCAATCCCACTGAAGCTCTATCTTACAGATTTACCCGGGATTTATCTGGGCTGTTTCCTGAACTAGGCTGAATTACACAAAGTAAGGGAAAGATGCAGAGCAACAGGTGTCAGAACAGCGTTCTTATTTATATTAAAGAGTGTTTTCTGGTATAAAATAATTCTATCACAGGCATTTTGATTCTTTCCTTACGGTAATATTCCTTGCTATGAATTCTGGGACTTCATCATTGGTTGGGTTGATCAGCACAAAAAATGGCGTCTCTGCTGAGCGATGCAGCCCATCAGTGACATAAAGTACAAAGTGGTCTGCTGTTGGCTCCATTTGCATGTGCCTGGCTTGCACATAGTTTACGTTCAGGGCTTTCAGGTGCTTCAGCTGAAACGAAGCTGGACATTTTAAAGAGATGATGAGTTAGAACAATCTTTTCTTGCCTTCTGGTCTTACGTGTCATTAAAAAATCTGAAACTTTGTCCTTCTTCAAAGGACAAATAAATTCAATTTTATAAGTTCTCAGTCATTTTGGGGGTGAAGTTACACTGCACATGTTACCACAGGACATATGCCCTTCCCCTGAATCAAAAATGCATTCTTCTGCTTCTTGCGGGACTGTGTAACTTCATACTCCTCAATTCAGTCTGCAGAACTGAGCCCACATAACAGCTGGGAAAAGATCTGAGGTCTAACAAGTTACATTGATTGTTATTTGACTGACAGACAAGGAAAATGGGGACCAAAAGGCTCAGCAATTCTGGGTGCCCATCTGGAGACATTGGTAAAGGCTGGTAGCATTACAGAGCATACCACAATCTGCTCTGCTGAGGATGAAACTGCCTTACAATGTTTGAAGATGGACAAGGGAAGAGGCCCAAGTCAACCACCATCTCTATCACTTCTGTAACTTTGCCTTGGAAACTAACATGGGACCCAGGCTTTTCAAATTATCAGCTACAGCATTTAATTGACAGAAGTATAGGTGAAAGGAAGCACTGAAGCTTTGCCTGGAAGAGTAAAGAGGGAGGCAGGGAGAGCAGATTAATGTCTCATATTACCACTTCTAATAGATTGCAGCTGGAATGCATAAAACAGGGATTAGCTTGTTTACTTCAAGTGCCAATTCTTCACATTTGCAGAGCTGTGGTGTCCTTTTGAACTCCTCCCACAGTCCCACTGCTCTTCATTTGCCAGCACCTGTTTTCCTCAATAAGCCCATATTAATGCACACACCTGCAGCTACTTCACCAGAGCCCACCACACAGCCCTCCGCATTTCATCTGCTTGATTACCATATGTCGTTAAGACTTACCTATACTTATACCAGTGTTACTCTTCTCAAAACCAGGAGAAGGCAGTATATTTTCAATGTAACCAAACTGGGGAGGAGAAACCAAGACAAACTCTAAGTCATCTGCAGTGGTGTCAGGGTCAGTGGCAAATAAATGGTTGGCGGTAAGGGCTGCTGAGGAGCCCTCCTCCACCACAAACCTTGCACCTGCACACAAACAATATGAGAATCATTATTGCTTATTTAGCTCATTTGACTGTTGTTTGTGTAAACAAGAATGGAAATAATAACTAAGGGGGAAAAGACAACAAATAGTGAGTTACTGAGGGGTTTGGGTTTAGGGTTTTTTTGCTTACACCATCAAATCTCCCTTTGCCATCACGTAAGTAGAGAGGAAGAGGATCATGAAATTATTTTACTGGTAAGTGAATAGGTATGGTTTATGGGCTGCTCAAAATCAGTTGTTACCTCTGTTTGTCAGAGCATTAATTACATGAAAGCTGTTATGAATTGCTCATAATGAACAATTTTTCATGCATCACTGCTTAATTTGCCTGCTGAGACAATGCTTCATTTCCAGAACATTACTTGGGTGAGAGCCTGCAAATTACAAAACTACTCATACATATGCTTAAATATTCTCTGAGATGCATAACATATATGTGATGCCTACAAACAAATGACATTGAAAAAGACAAGCACACAGAAAACATACCTTTAATATGTATGTTACAGACCTCATCCAAAGCCCAGGAAGTCAATCGAAATTGCTCACAATGGGCTGTTGTTTGACTAAAAGTACATTACCACCACTATTTCCATTTTAACTGAGAATTTTTGATCCTGAAGAGTATTAGTGAAAACGTGGCTTCACATCTATTAATTTGATCCATTACATATATAGCCTAGATTTGTGTTTATTCATTAACAGAATTAAATATAGGTAATAAAAGATTCTCTCCCTTCATATAAGGGCCAGAGTCTAAATTCCTGTTGTATATTTTACATGCAAAGGTATATAGATATTTATTTTTATATTTTTGCATTGTGAAACCTGACAATTTTCTGGACCTAAGTGCAGTTCAGGGACAAGATTTCACATACTTTTACTCAGACATAGCTTATATATGCAGCAGTGGACATCTACAGGTGGAGGGGAGCAGATCTGAGCACTCTCATCTCTAACCACATGATTTAAACATGCAGCTGAAGAGCCACAAACAGTTACTCATACTTGCACCTACCGCTGAATTCGGTGGTTGCACTGTACTAGCAAAAGAAAAAAAATATTGATGGAAATTCTGATCCAAAACTTTTGTATGCTGATCTCAGCTGACTCTTTCTGATGCTAAAAATGAATTAAACAAACAAAACCCCTGTCTTTAGCCATTATAGTACTGCATAGCCCACATTATGCTACTGTGAGAGAAAGCTTTCACCAGTTGCAATCGATGGAGGCTGGTTGTCCACTGGAAGTATAGTGATGTTAAGGTCATATACTGGAAACAGATCGTGAAGCGGAACTGGAGGAGGAAGAGGTCCATCGTAACAGCAGTCTTTCACATCTCGGCCAGCTTCGCTGTCGGAGACAACGAAGGTTAAGATCTCAACAGAAGGAGTCAGGCCAATCTCCCCACCTGGAAAAAATGTTGCAGTTCAGAAGAAATGTTTTACCAAAACTTCAAGACGAACAATTTTGTATCCTGCAAGGACAGTCTGCAGTATTCGAAGTCAGGAGAAAACAGCAAAATTACTGGAATTCTTAATTCTGGCTGGTGGGGGTGCTGTTTAGTTAGGGATTTGATTTGTTGTTTGTAATTAATTTTAACCAGCTTACTTCTATTCTAGAATAAAAGGGTGTAGAAAAGTATATGACTCTTACTAATAGTTATGATATTATTATTGCAATGTTATAATATTATATTGTAATAAAATTGCTAATAGTCCTCACAGTTCTGTTCTTTGTGCACTAAGGCATACACAGAATGTACATTTGTGCAGAAAAAGAGGGGTTTTCTGCATTCCTTCTCGAAGAATGTAGGAAAACATCTTTATTTTATGCTGTGTGACAAGTGGTAATATCCACGCTCTTCCAGAAGAAAACATTTTTGCATACCAAGAAATGCATGTATCCCTATATGCCTCTTATTCCTACAAAATGGACTACAACAAGGGCTATGCTTTGTTACTATACTGTATATTATGCCTATATGTAATCACATTCAAAATGTGGACTGATATGGCATAGGACTAGGAACTGCTACGCCTTGCAAGAAGCATCTGTGGCTGAGTGTACTCCAGTTCTCAGCACTTCTGGCAGCCTGTGTCTTGCATTGTTGCAAGATATTACTGAAAGGGAAGGCAGTAACTCCCACCTTCTCTTGTGGTATCTACTGGCAGCATATTTAACAAGTAGAAATTTGGGATTGCAAAACACAGGCACTGCACCCTTGAAGGTCCGCTTCTGCCCTTCATTGCCTCTGCAAAACACTACCATTGAAATAATGTTCCTGTTATCTTTAGGATGTTGACGAAAAGTTTGTTACGGGTGGCCATAATAAAGTACCTCCTTCTCTTCTCAAATACCAGCTGTTCATTTTAGACAATGCCAAGTCTGAAAATATCATATATATTCTCCATACTAGCACAAAATTATAGACTAATTACACAGAAAACCAGAGCCTTTGGAAAAAAAAAAATACTAAAGCTGTCATCAGAGGTGTAGAAAAGAGAATCCCTTTAATGCTGATGAAAGGATGAAATTGAGTGGGAAAGGGGGTTAACTGGCCCTTGATTTCTGTGAGTAATTAAAAAAGAAGTATTTTTGGATTTTAAAGATAAAAGCATAAAAATAACATATTTTTAGCTCTGTGGTTCTCTTGAAAAACATCTGATCGTTTATCTTCTGGTACAGAAAGACTATAAGCTGTCCAAAAGTGGTTATCCATCTAGACTGGAGAGGCAACCAAGAAGTATCTCAGGTTGTTAGCAGTTCTCTACTAAAACTTAGAATCACAGAATCACTTAGGTTAGAAAAGACCTTTAAGATCATCAAGTCCAACCATCAACAATGCCCACTAAACCATGTCCTGAAGTGCCTTGTCTACATGTTTTTTGAATACCTCCAGGGATGGTGACTCCACCGCTTCCCTGGGCAGCCTATTCCAATATCTGATAACCCTTTCAGTAAAGAAATTTTTCCTAATATCCAATCTAAACCTCTCCTGCCACAACTTGAGGCCATTTCCTCTCTTCCTGTCACCAGCCACCTGACAGAAGAGACCAGCACCCACCTCACTACAACCTCCTTGCAGGTAGTTGTAGAGAGCAATAAGGTCTCCCCTCAGCCTCCTTTTCTCCAGGCTAAACAACCCCAGTTCCCTCAGCTGCTCCTCATAAGACTTGTGCTCCAGGCCCCTCACCAGCTTCGTTGCCCTTCTCTGGACATACTCCAGCACCTCAATGTCTCAACTTGCCATGGCATTCTTATTTACAGCGTTTCATTATTTTATCTAAACATGACTATGGAAAAAAGTCAAAGGTTTTTTTAATGTCATGAAACAAATAAAAAGACTATTTTGTACCTAATTTAATAGTAATTTTACCAAAAAAGCCCAAGATATTTTATCAGCAACAGTGAAAGAGACTGTCGAGGATTATGAAGGTTTCATGTACTTGTTCTAATATAATTTTCAGTTCAAACAAGGATTTGGAGAACACATTAATACATATGGTAGTTGTATATCATCAGCCCTCTTTCGAAGCCAGCTTACTTTTTTCCCTAGTCAAAACATGTGTGGTTTCTGAGCAGCTCCTGCTGAGCTTCTGCAAAGATTATATGGATTCAGGTTTAGATTTTCTGCCAAAAACTCTCTGCCCACCTTCCAGTCTAATTCTGTCCTTAAATCACTTACTAGTGTGCTTATATGTGACTAAACCAGAGATGACATCAGCTTGGGAGAAACGATCCACAGTAATGCCAGTTTTCCTCACTATCCCGTGGTAGGGCTGGTGAGCCAGTATAAACATCAGTTTCATGTCATCACTGTCTGCGTCTGTGGCATAAATGTACTCCGAGGAGAGGACCACTTCTTCACCCTCCAGGCAGTGGAGCACAGGAACAAGGCCTGTTTGCATAATGGGTGGCTCGTCATTCACAGGCAACACCTAATCGGAAAAACAATTTAAGATACTTTATTTTTCATTTCAGTGGAAACATGTTGTTTTAATACATTGCTTTCCAGCCCAAACTAGCAGTATGGTGTCAGTGTCAGAGTACATAGAGGTGTCTCTATGAACAAAATGAAACCAGCTGAATTAGGGTCACTCTTAAAATTCAAAGACAAAAGTAAACCAAACTAGATAATTATAGCTTGAGAAAGAAAACTCACTCCCCATATGTAAGTAGAGAGAACAATTCCAGACAGAAGAACGCAAGCTACAGCAAGCCAAATCTCCTCTCAAATTTGCCATATAAACCTGAAAGCTAGGGTTGAAATAGAAGCCTATTATCTTCCATTATCTTCCAGTTTCCAAGGGAATGCAAAGACTTTCAGAAGGCAAGCTTTGCACTCTTCTACACAGGCAATTGCCTTCAGAAATATGCAACACGCTGACCTTGACCTGTAGGATGAAGTCTACAAAGTGGATGCCATCTGTGGCTGCAAACAGGACATCATCAGTGAGAGTCTCAGAGCCATCATGCCGATACCTGTGAGAAAAAAGAAGAGCTACACAGATTTCACACAAAGAAGTTATGCTTTCTGGTCATGCCAGATAATGTGGAACCCTCCCAATATACAAAGCTGATCCCTGTGCAAGGGTGTCCATCTAAGACTGCTGATTCTGAATCAGAGTGTCTTCAGAGGGCTTGTGGGGTCTCCCAGAAGAAGAAAACCCCCAAGGTAAACCAGACATCAGCTGGGAAAAGGGTTTCACCTGAGGCTTTGTCACCTATGTTCTCTCTGCTTGTGAGATGTCTACCAAACATGTATGTCCTCGCTGCGGTAGGTGCCATCTTTGAGTAACAGATGGAAACAGAGTCAGGGAGCTCTAATTCTGTGTGTGTGTAGAAAGTTGAGTCTTGTTCTTGGCACAAATACAGCAGCAAAATTTTCATCTTTAGGTTAATCAGGGTTAATACAAGTTTTCTTGTAAACTAACCAAGTTCATTAAACACACATCTTCCTTAAAAGAAAAAAGCTGACAACCATTGCCTTCTTCACAGGAACTACATGGTTGAATACAGAATTTGCCTCCTCATCTACATGAGGCAGTGCTTTATAGAGAAACCTATCTACATCAGATGTGGTCACTAGCTCCTTCTCCCTGGCCACACAACATCTCAGTTTCCACAGTGGCCATTGTGGTCCCGAGGCTCAGCCAGCAATCTTGGCCTGGAGCAGCTCTGCCAGAGCCATGCAATGGTGAGCATGGGTAGCTGTAACCTCTGCACCTTGCACCACTTCACTGCAGGGCTTTCACTCATCCAACTGAGAGACTCAGCTACCGCAAGAGGAAAAGACAGCCACTCTTCTAACCTGACTGCCAGGGCACGCAGGTCCCCACAGGAAAGACTGTCGCCTTCATTCATGATAATGCCATCCAGTTCCACCGTCCCATGCTGAGGCTGTCTCTGCAGGAGGAGGAGGAGATGCTCCCGTTTCGTGTCCGTGTCGGAGATGAGAATGTGTCCCTCTGTGACAGGGCTCAGGCCACCCTCTTCCACTCTCAAATGGCTTGTAAAAACCTGCATGGAGGAAAAATGCTGAACTCTTTTTTTCTACTGCACCTCCAAACATACACCAAACAGGGCAATTTCAATTTGCTCTGGTATGAGGATGTGTGACACCTTAAAAAACAAAATGCCAAAAGCTGAACTCTTTTCTGCTGTGTTAGGAAAGCCTAAAGAATTTACTAATAGTAGGCCCTTATACATGCATCCCAGTCCTGATCCCATTCACGGAGGCTCCTGGCCTTCATAGGCAATAGACAGCACAAAGAGGAGGGATACAGTTTTGCTAACCAGGGTGTGACATACATATTTTTGTACAGCCATGCAGATGCTGAAGGTAGCCCTCGCTTATTTAGCACAAAAAATCACCTTGCACATTCACCAGACTTCACCTTCCACTTCAGTCCCAATGCAGGCTACATGTAAGACACTGAAACCCTGATCCCATGGAAGATTTGGTTTATAAGTCAGATCAGGACATCTCTCTGCATTTCTGTTTCTACCCAAAGCCATTTCCAAGTCCTTCCCTCTCACCTTCTCCACCACCCTACCTCTGGGGCTTGATTGTCCACAGGAAGAATTGTAATATTGAAGCAGATCCCATACAAAGTGCCACCATGCTGATTGCTGACGGAAAAAATAAACTGGACTTGCTGCGGTTCAGGCCCAATGTCCTGCAGCGGCGGCATGTAGGCAACTTTCATATAGTTCACAGCATGCTGCAAAAAGAGAAGAGGGGTGCATGTAAGAAGAGATAATGGGAGTAGCTGTAATTCAGGACATTATGGACCTTTCCCATCTCCCAGTTAGATGTTATCCAAACTGTCAAAATTAATTCCAGAAACTTTGCATGTACTCTTTAGCTACTGGCAATACCTTGATTAAATCCATCTTTAGCTACAGATCAGGTGAGTACAGGTTCAAATACTCAAATCTGTAGCAAAAAATACAGACACGGTTTGTAAGTGGTAACAGAGGCAATGGCCTTACCTTCTTGATGTAGCCCTTTAAGAATGCTGGTCCCAGAGCCTTTTCTAACTGTGACTTTAAAATTAACAATTCATCAAAGCGTAACTTTTAATGTAACATCTCCCGTAGCAGCTGAATTTGCCCTCATTGTTATGAATAAACTGCACCTCCTGCCTGCCCACATGAGGGCAGGCCTGTGAAAGAGGCTAAAATAATCATCAAAATCTTGCATCCAGACACTCATATTAGGCATGTGATTAAGGATTTGAAGGCTCAAAGCTCTCATTAGGGTGCTGCAATGATCACCATTATGCAGCCTTAACCATACAGGAGGATATAAACCAGGGCACTTTGCTAATATTCGCAATACACCTTTCCAACTATGGAAGCATGAAAACTGAACAAAAAAATCCTGAAAAAGGCCTGTTCCAGCCTGTACCATATCTATTGATGGAGACACTGAGAAGATGTAGGAAACTGTCGAGGCCTCATTTCCACATTTTTTGTATTATTTCCTTCCTCTTAACATCATGCTGGAGCCAAAATCAGCCTACCCTAAGCAACTGCAGCCCCTGCTGGTTTCAGAAGGAGAGTTGTGTTCACATATTGCAGAACTGAAGCATGATGGAAATTTGTTTTAAAAGCTGGAATTGAATTAGCAAAGTTTTGAGCTTCTTAAGCAGACCACGTGATAGTACTGCTGCTCATTTTTCACTTCTTGTTTTCCTGTCAAAAAGAAGCTGTATGCTTGTAACTGTTTAAAATTGTTTAGAACTGGTTATGGTATCAGGTAACATAACAAACCTGAGTAAATGACCGCAGTGCAAGAGCAGCAGGATCTTTGACCAGCTTGGGGATGGTGTCCACCATAAACAGCTTCCCAGCGTCTGACTGGCTGTACAAAAATACGTATGTCACACCTTGGTTAGCAAAACTGAAGAACAGGAAAAACAACAGTCACATAGCTCAATCTTGCATTTCAAATTAACTTCACACTCCCAACTGCATTGAAAGGAAAAAAAATTTTCTTTCTTCTATCCTTGTTATTCGTTTAAATATTATCACAGAAAACTGACCACAAGAAATATTTTTCAGGCTGGTTATGAAAAATCATTGCATATTTTATAAGCAAGCTCTGGGTTTGCTACAAAGGTATCTCTGCACACCCCACATACCATTTACACCACCTGCAAGTCTAGTCCATCACATTCTCATTACTTACACACCTGCATTTACCTTTACATTAAAAAAATTAATTATTTATGGATCTCATGCATCTTAAAAACTTCTGAAATGAAACAGTTTCCAGCAAGCCAGCTTTCTGACAGCAGTAACCAGCAAATTGGATAACCAAGTGGCTATTTGACTGAAGAGGGAAACAGCCTAAACGTCCTTCTCCCCCAGCTGCATACTGATCCTCTATTGCTTAAGGTCAAAATTGAAATTGTTGATCTTCAGCTTAAACCATACAATGGCTGGATTTTAAAATTTTTTATTTAGCAAATTGTTGCTGATGCTATCATGGATTTACCAGCATCAGTGAAGTGTAAACAGCTACTACACCCATTCATACCATACCCCTATTGCCCCAATAACCTGTTCTGCCTGCATTCTGCTCCACAGGTTCCTGGTCCAGGACCAGGAGTCCTTCACAGTGCCATGGTAATAATACCTATCCTAGAAAAAGCTATAGCACTTCATCTTCCCAGTCTGGAGCAGACCTACGTCAGCCCCACTCTATCAGTTAGGAGAGGTGCTGTGACTTGTGCTCAAGGCTGTACAGGATCCCACAGGCCAGTGTAAAATGCAAGTCCAGCAAAAGGAAAGAAAATATTTCAGGTGCTTTCCTCCTCCTTATTTCTTGCTAGACTATGCAATTTTTTTTTTACTCTGTGTATTATTTTGTTGCTTTCAGTAACAGGAGAGCTGCACCCAGGTGTTGTCACCTGCACTTTAAGCAAAAAGATGAACCTGATACACAAGCATGCTACTGCCACTGACACAGCTCCTCTTACATGGGTCATTGCCCTGTCCCACCTGAAAGGTGTGGCAGGGCACACCTACCCGTGCGTGCAAGAGAAAAATGGGGAAGTGGTTACAGTGTATGTGAGTTCCCTGTCTTGCTCTTCCACATCTATGAAGTGGAGATGTTTCTTAGTTAGGTAAGTGATCTCAGTCTCCTTAACAACCAGGTGACGAGTCACTCCTGGAGCTTCTCTAGGTAGCTGATCATCCACAGGGATAATGTGCACCATCATCACCTGAAATCAGGAAGACAGTAAAATCAGCAGCTATTCCTCTCAATAAGAGAGTGTCCAAGCAGCTGTTTATAAACATGCACACACAGAAGTAAGTGGATCGCTGAAGTATGAGATAAAGGATGTGGCTGTCATGCCATATCATGAACACGAGTAATGGAGATATACAACAGTTAAATGCAAAGCCTATGAATCTTAGCTGTTTCCCTTTAAATTAAAAGCAAAGTTAAATTCAGTATGTTGGACTCCTGGGTGAGATAAATAGTCTCTTCTCAGTTGACTTTAGGGGGGCTGTTTAGTTTGTTTATACCATCTCCAAATCTAATTTGTTTTTCAACATTTCTTTTTACACTATAGGAAAAAGTCTTTGCAATGGACTTGTCTCTCTGCAGCCAGGCAGAGAGAATTACCCCATGGAAAGCAAGAACAAGAGCTAGCTCTGAAGACGTTATTTGTGGTGATAACCATGGTGATAGCAAACAGAAAAGATCTGTATCAGTTTGACTTGAAAGTCTGTCAGAAGCTGTAAAAGCATCAGCCATTGAAGGAAGAATGCAGGACTCTGCCAAAGATGCTTAATTTTCATACCTGTGGCTCTGAGAGATTGGGAGGGTCATGGCTATCACACAGCACAAACTCAAGGGAATCTTCAAACACTTCTCCTCCCAAATGATGATAATAAATTATTCCATTAAATATATCCCTCTGAAGAAAACTGCTGACAGAATACCCTGTTGAATTGAAAAAATATCTTCTATTGAACAGTGCATGATTTTAATAATTCATTAAAATTATCCATTAGCTGTGCAAGTAACTGGTGAAGCATAATGTCTTCTTTCTCACCCTAACTAGGGCAAGCCCTTTGAAATGTTTTCTCATTGTCTTCCATGTTTCCTGAAGATCATCAACTTTTTTTCTAAGTCACTTAAAGGTCATTCAAAAAATGAAGCAACACGGCAAATGGGCCTAAAGCCCTGTTCAGAGTTTGTCCTCAGAGAATTTGCAGGACTAGCAGCCTCTGCAGTCTAGCACAGGAATTTCTGAGTTCAGTTAAATGGAAGGAGAGCTTTCTTCCTTTTAGCACCATTAGTGTCATCTAATAGCTTTGAATTTGTCAGGGAACTTTGCAGATAAAATAACTCCTGACTAGCCCAACTTTTCTGAAGGAGAAAAGTACAGTAGGGAAATAAATTCATACTGGAAGATTTATGGGATAAGTTGTGTTCACAGATATAGTAATCCCAGTGCAGAGGCCAACATTAATTAATGATGGGGATTTACACTATAATGAAAGAAGTCCAAATTTGCCATGATTTGTCCTGAGACAAAATAAGTTGTCTAATTGTAACATTTAATGTAGTTTAAAAAGGAGGGAACAAAGAAAAACGTGCTATTGTAGATGTGTTTCATTACCTATCAAGTTTGGTCCTGGATTCTTCATGATTTCTCCAGCCTGTGGTGGCTTGGTAATATTGAATAGTATGTAATCATCACTGGAATCCATGTCAGAAGCATGAAGCATGGAGCCCTGAATGAGGATTGTCTGTCCCTCATGAACTTCAATGACCACATTGCTGATAAGAAATGGAGGGCTGTCATCTTTAGGGAGGATATTGATTGGAAACTTATGGCGAATACTGTGGGGGCCATCGAAAATCCTAAATGCCACAAAGTCCTTAGTAGAATCACTGTCATCATGATGGTAGTGAACAACTCCAGCCTGAATGTCAGAGACTGTGAACATGAATCCTTTCCCTCCTGTCAAAACAGTGGAAGAAAATGCATCAAAAAGGTGCAGTTCAGCCCAGAGGAGAATCTTTCCAGCGATGAGAATGTTATTAAGGGATAGAGAAAGAGAATGCATTTCTAACTAGAAAAACCAAATGTAACTTCACCTACTGGAAACAAGTTTGTGGAATTTGGAATAGTTAACTAGAATGCAGAATTTGCCACTGTGGCCGCAACATCCCCCCCTCTCCCCCAAATAAAACATAGCAACACCACTAAAATCTAATCGAACTGCAAACAGACCCCCTCTGTCTACAGTAACCACCCCAACCTTCCAACTCTCAACCACCCCCNACTCTCAACCACCCCCCCAAAAACTACCCCCCCAACAAGCACCAAAACCATTCCCATTCCATACCCAAAAACCCACCAATCCCCTCAAGCCTCCAGAAAAGACTCCACCGCCAAAGCCACCACATAAACAAAGACCACCAACATAGCCCCTAAGTAAACCATAAACAATACCAAAGGCACAAAAGATGCACCCAAACTTACCAACCACCCACACCCTACAACAGACCCTACCACCAACCCAACCACACCATAATGGGGCGAAGGGTTAGACGCTACTGCCAACCCCCACAAAACAAAACTAAACCGTAAAGCAATTACAAAATAGGCCATAGTAGTTCCTACCTGGCTTTTCTCCAAGACCTATGGCCTGAAAAGCCATCATTGCTGCACTTCAACTACAGGAACCTCAACAGTTGCCCCACCATCCCATCAATACAATCCAAAACACACACATACACACCCCCGATTAACGGGATGTACTTTAGTACATTAAACTACTTACCCCATTACATTTAACTAATTCACGCAAGACATTTAATGCACATACTGTATACATTAATTCCATATCATACAGGCTTACTATTATCTAGTCCATCTATACATTCAAGAACAGTCCTATTAATGATACACGGAAATATCCCTATCTCACCTCGAGCCAAACTCATAAACTCCCAACTGTAAATACCTCGATTCTCCCTATGGATATTCTTGGGGAATAGATTTGTATGGTAGGCAGACGTAATCAATGCAACCTCTCTTGACGGACCAGTAGCTATTGGACCAGGTTATCTGTTAACCAGTCTTCTCATGAGAAATCAGCAACCCACTGCATATAAGATCCTACGTTACTAGCTTCAGGACCATTCTTTCCCCCTACACCCCTAGCACTACTTGCACTTTTGCGCCTCTGGTTCCTGTGTCCTCCAAAAGTCCATTGCACTAAAGATAACTGGAGATATCAAGGATTTTTTACTGCAACTGTTTCCACTTTAATTTCAACCTCTACTTTCTTATCAGAATATTTTACATGTATTTTAAGCATCAAAGAGAATATGGTTTATAATTTCAGCTCAGCATTTCATTGCAAGAAAACAGTAACATTTGTGGGTCTTGTTTTTATTGTGTTGTCGTGGTTTAAGACCAGCCAGTAACTACACACCATACAGCCACTTGCTCATTCCCCCACTCCTGGTAGCATGGGGAGGAGAATCAGAGAGAAAGTAAAACTCATGGGTTGAAATAAGAATGAATTAATAACTAAAGTAAAATAAAATGTAATACTAAGTAAAATAAAATGTAATACTAACAATAATAACAAAAGAATATTAACAATAACAACAGTAATAATAATAGTAATAATAATAATGATAGTAATGACAAGGAATATAATAAAATAATTCAAAAAAAAAACCACAAAACAAGAAAAGACAATTGATGCACAATGCAATTGCTCACCACCAGCTGACCAATGCCCAAGCAGTGATCCACTGCTCGTGGACAACGCTCCCCAGTTTATATTCTGAGCATGACATTCTCTGGTATGGAGTATCTCCTTGGCTAGTTTGGGTCAACTGTCCTGGCCATGCTCCCCCCCAGCTTCTTGTGCACCTGCTTGCTGGCAGAGCACGGGAAACTGAAAAATCCTTAACTTAGGAGAAGCACTACTTAGCAACAATTAAAACATCAGTGTGTTATCAACATTATTCTCACACTAAATCCAAAACACACTGTACCAGCTACTAAGAAGAAAATTAACTCTATCCCAGCCAAAACCGGGACATGCATATTGAGGTTACTGTCTATAATAAGACAATTTTACCCCTCTGCTTCACTAGACATGTTATGCACACACACAAATATTCAGGCACGTTAAAGGTTTTGAGAACTGCAAGCTGGTGCTGGAAGAGATGATCTCCCCAGGGCCTCCAAAGAAATTTTTTTTTTGCCCTCCATGCTGTGTAACAGCAGAGACATGCACCCATTCCCTTTGCTCCTTACTTGAAGAGAATTATGGGCAAACTTTAGGATGGAGGAATAACTGCCTCACCATCAAACAAAAACCTGTTAAAGGTGACAGAAGGCAGGGAACAAGACAATACATACCTCTTTCTTTCAGGGCTTTCATTTAGCTCTAGGACTAGCATTACCAAACCCAACAAAAGAGCATTCAAAACATTGGGTTGATTCACTGTTCCCCGCAGTTAATGGGAATCCCCCCACTGATTCAGTGGGCAGTGGCTCAGACCATTTACCAGCAGCATTAGAATTGTGGTGCAGTGGAGGGCTAAACCTGAGCTTTCCTTTAAAGTTTGAACATCAATTGGTGCTTGTTGGACAAAAAAGGCAATTGCCAAAAATTGTGGTGATGGTTTCCTTGGTGTGTGTCTATGCAGACACATAAAAAAGAATAAGGCATAGTCACTGGAGAAGAAATATTTACCCCTGGCTGGCCCACAGGAGGCTGAGAAACCCTTGGGGGGCTGCATGCAAGGGTGGGACAGCCACCAAGAGATGGGCCCTGGGCTCTGCATCCTCCTGCAGGCGCAGCTGGTCTGCTGCTCTATGGCCTGCAGCCCACTCCCTGGCTGGCTGTACAGCCGGCCCGTAACACCACCTCTGAGGCTGAGCCTGCCTAACACTGCTGACACCATAGAGGTCCTGTTTATATGTAGCCTTATAAGAGGATGATTGTGCAGATCCTGAACTCCTTGGCAGTAGTTTCCTGAGATGAAACATACTTCTGAATAGTTTCTGTTTCCACTGAATTCCAAATAACACCTTCCTCTTTTCTTTAAATACTTGCTTTATGTCTCTAGGCTATGCATTTCACATGAATACATTTAACTATCAAAAAATCCAGCATTGATAGTGGCAGCATCTTTCCACACTGCCAACAGCAGAGTGACTTTTTTTTACCTAACCATTTTCCCAAAGAGAGCAGCACTGTGCTGACTCATGAGATTGCAGAGCAAAATTAGTAATATTGACAATGCAGAAGGCTAATGAATTAGAAGTCTAATGTAATTGCCATTTTTTGAAATAAACTTTAAAGCTGCCAGTAAATAACAACCATATCCAAATGTTGCCCATATTTGCCAACAAATCAAAATCACTTGGCATTCCTTAGCATCTTCAAGCAAAAGTGTAAGAAAGAAGTGAAAATACAGTGACTGCGTTTTGCCCAGGTTGTGTCTGCTCAATTAAAGCACAGCTGATTTCTTTAAAAGTTCAGCTTTGGGGTGTAAATGTACATTAAGAAAGTAAAAGTTTAAATACTGCATTTTTCAGTACTGGGCCGGTGGCTCGGACAGCTTCCCTCAGTGTGGGGCTTGCTCTTCACTCCGGAGGGGAAACCTGCAAAAGATGTGTTATGGGTTTGTGTGGCGCAGTTTTCTTTGGTGGCAGGGGAGGGGGGCTGCAGAGGCGGCCCCTTTAAGAAGTTGCTGGAAGAATTCACTGCCCCAAAATGTCGGATAAAGATAAAGAATTCGCCGCCCCAAAATGTCGGACGCGCGCGCCAAAATGTCGGACCCGCCTCTAGGTGGGGAATGAC
>VYZV01019506.1:91556-118788 GCA_013401275.1 Pandion haliaetus
CCTGAAAAGTATCCATTACAAATGAATGCATTTATTTACAGCTTACTGAATCTTAAGGAGATGAAAAACAGCAATTGCTTATGCATTACACTGTTACCTCATAATTCTTCCTCTCTGTGTGGCTGTTATTTGGAGGCTGATAAGCAATGAGCATGTCACTGAGATCTTTCCACGTGAAGGAGCCAACAGCTTTTGTATGGTCAGATAGATGAGTGATGAAGCCCCGTGGAGGTGGCTTGGTAATGTTGAATACAAGCAGGGACTTTGGAGTTTCATTGTCTTCAGCATCAACGGTTGTGGTTGTAATGGGGGTTAAAATAAATTGACCTACTTCCAGGATGAACTTTGCCATTGGGGCTGCTTTGGGTATTTGGTTGGGAATAGCACCTTTAATGTGAACAGGGAGCCATGCATACTCAGTCTACAACAGGAAAAAATGAGACAACTGAAAGGACAAAGTGAAGTAAACAAAACAAATTCCATTACCTTCACATCGCTAATTGGGGTACATGTTAAAGCAATCATTATTTTGAAAAGAAAAATTGAAACATTTTAATGACAAAATGTCTAAAGTAAATATTCAGACCTCATGAAAAGTTCTTCCAGGTTCACTAGTCTTATTTGTGTCCTTAATTTTGGGCTGAAACAACTTGCTTAATTTGATGTGAGTTTAATGAATAACTTTACCTGACAGAAACATGCACAAGCCATTAATTATTATTAACTGAATATGTTCAAACAGCTCTTAACTT
Source organism: Pandion haliaetus (assembly GCA_013401275.1). NCBI lineage: Eukaryota > Metazoa > Chordata > Aves > Accipitriformes > Pandionidae > Pandion > Pandion haliaetus. The sequence continues at coordinate 92,309 of VYZV01019506.1, forward strand.
ATTAATTACTATGTATGTTGAAGTCAGTGCAGCTCATGCTCTATAAAAAAGGTGGAATTATGCCAGAATTAATTTTGCTGTCAGGCTAAACTACTTATGCATGCCAGTAAACAACCAGAGGTGTTTCTCTGTAGCCGTAATGGTCTGAGCATAGAGCCATGGAGATAATGCATTTCATTTGCCCAGCTGGCAATGTTGTAAGAACGGAAAAACATTTCAGGATCACTATCTCTCTTCAAATGTAAAAAGCAGCAATGAATTTAATTTTTTTTAAAACCAGGAAGACAATCAGACATTGTAAGGTTGTGTAAAAGTCTACCTTGTGCAGAGTTTTGCTTCTGCTGTCTGTGAGATCCAACCTTACAGGAATATAATCGGTGTCAGGTGAAGGAGGGTCAAGGTGCTGATATCGAATCCCCATCCTCAGAAATTCCTCACAGCTCATTTTCGTGTTGTGAACATCTCCCAGTCCCAGCATGCAGCTCCCGTTTCTGCACTGCTGGCCCAGGCTGTGCTCTGTAACCCAACAGAAGCAATATTGAAACAGTTACCAGGGCAGAAACCAACATAGGAAGCCTGTCCACATAGCTAAACTAACCCTGATAACAAGCCAGTGTCATGAGAATTAGGACTCCTTTCCTGACTTAACTTTTCCTAAAGGACTTTGTTTTCAACTGACATCTTCCAACTCCAACCTCCCCTGGTCATTTGGGTGGGAGCTGCCTCCAACAACTCCCTGTGCTGTTTCTACTCAGTCTTGGCACTCCCAAACCTGTCACATTAGTCCACCTATCTAGGAGCCAAAACCAGACTCCAGCCATGGGACTACTAACCCCTATCCGTGATCTGCATTGTGCCCCACACAAACTTCATGTCCCTTTCAGTTTTCATGATAGCTCAAGCTGTTCATTAAACTTCACCTGACCCACTCTTACCCAGCATGTCTGAAGCAACCCACTGCTGCAGACTTAATCTGCTGGATCTCTTTGAAACTGCTAATACAAACAACTAAAGCATATCCTACTAGGGCCAGGGAAGAAGCTCTGTGGCTGATCTCCACGAAGCTGCTCTTGCTGCACTTCCCCAGTGATGAGCTGGCCGTGAGCAGGCAGGTGGGTTTCCAAAGAGGCTATGGAAATGGTGCAATCCAGATTTATCTTCCTGTCATAGTCAAAAGTGAGGATGTTCTTGTCAATCACCCTGGACAGACCATAGTACTCGGGGACCTCCAGGGCATGGGTGCGCATTTTGATGATGTTACAGTCTGGCTCAAGTAACTGCACATGGAGGGTGAATGTTTCTACAAATGTTTCGGTTTCTGTAAACCTGCAGGTGATAGAAGGAAATTAATTATGCCTCATCCCATGTTCTGTGGCTCTGTGAGTTTGGCATTGGCTTCACCTTCTAAATTGAATTACTTGAACCCCTTTCTCTCATGTGCCCTCAAACCCCAGATTGCCAGAGACTATGAGGTACCAGACACTGCTGCCCACCTCCTCATACTTGTAAAAAGGGTGTTCATGTGAAGGAAGAGGTTACTTGCTGCGTATATGCAAGTATCTGTGTCCCTATGAGTAGGACAGCACAAAACATACAGTGGTCTGAAAGTACTGTTGTCACTTTCAATAATAAAATCACTCATTTTCTGTAACAAACAAGCAATATATAATACTTATTGATACTAACAAACACAGTATTTGAGCATATCTGACATACTTTGTGACAAATGTTTCTGTAAACAGATGGTCACTTGTTGACTAATGATGCTGCTACTGGATCTAAGTAGTTACTATACGTACAGCAGAACATGCTTTTACCATGAAAAACGGACTGCTTGCTCTTCCTGAGGGCAGCTGTTCTCCTGGTAACAGTGAAGTGTGATCTCCCACCACTGCTTACCTGTACAGCCTAAGCAGGACCGTGTCTTCATCTAAAATTGGACAGCCATTGTGGCTATATTTGACTTCATTAGGAAGGAAGTGACAGTCAAAAACCTATGAAGGAGAAAGAATAGACAAGTACAACACTGTCAAGGTTGTTAACTTCACAGCTTCTGTTCCACTTCTCCCTGACTGTCAGGCATGCATCAGAATAAGGAAATTTTTAATCTGTAGTTTATTTCTATGAATAGGTATTCACCTGTTCTGTGGTCTCCCAGTGAGAGCCAGAGCAACCACTTCAATGAGGGGCTGCTCGCACTCCACAAGAGAACAGGTGTATAAATGTGATATTGATTCAGGCTGCCAAGTCCCTCCTCCAGTGCAACAAATAGTTTAAGCCCACACTTCTTTACCACTGCAGCCTGTGGACTTGTGGATGCAGCTGTATTCAGTGGAAGAACTGCAGTGGATCTGAAAAGCCAGCAGTTCCTGCAGTATAACATTAGATTTATTAGCTTTCAAAGTTGCTTGTGGCAATAGCTTGATTATACAGTAAACCCTGCTTTATGGCCACTACCATTGGACTACAAAAGTATGACGCTGTGAAATTTTGCTGTTGGAAACCTTGCTAGCTGAGATTTGTTACATGGTTTTGGAACACTGACTTCGTACCAGTAGATTTTTACCAAATAAGATGTCATCTCTGTGCCATACCAACACCCAGCCTCAATGTCAGTGTAATCCCACAGCATAAAAGCAAGCAGAATTCCTATATTGTCTCCACCAGCTAATTCAAAAGAGACTAATTCTTATGACACACCTGATACAGGTCAAATTTGCAGGGATGGCCGGCCACAGTTTAACCATCTAAGACACACACTTGTTTCAGACTGATTGTTTTATTTAATGATTTGTGGACTTGTGAAAGTAAGGCAATGAGGAAAAATGCCTGACCCAAATGGAAAATAGATTGCTTTGGAGAGTTATGACGTACTCATTCTTTGGAGCAGGGATTTGGATTCTGAGGCATAGGATTTTCGTGTCCTCACATATGCCAGTTTGCAAGTCTGGCCAATTAAAATTCCCATGTAGCTATATTTCTTTACAGAGTTTAACAGTTGAAACCTCCTCGCATTGATGAGACCATGTCTATGTTATCCTTGTGATAACAGGGAACCCCTACACTGCCCGTGCGTAGATGGAGGATACTCACGTTTCATAGCTACAGAGAGACAGGGCATAGTCTTGTCAGCAAGAAGCCAGAAGCTAATCATTGCCTTTCCTGAGTGTCTCATTGTGAAACTAAATATGGTTTTGATTCAGTTTTTATAGGCAGTATTCATACATGATGAATTCTTCTACAGACTAAAGTAAAATCTGTTCAGCATTCACTAATACACCTGAGGAGGCCATAAATAATAAGGTTTAATATACACATGTGGTTGACTGACAAACCACATCTTTTTGCAGAAAGAAGAGGTCATTTCTTAATACCAGTCATTTCTTAAAATACACCAAAAGAATCATGAAAATGAAATGGCTTGCCTGAATTACCTACATGTCCCCAGCCACTTTGGAGGATGGTGAAATGGAAGGGGGATTTTGGTGAGGTTCTGAAATGTTGACTGGAAGTGCAGTGCATAGAGGAAGTCTCTGGATGCTCTGACTTTCATTGTAAAAATAAGGTAATACTTGAATTCTTAAATTAGTTGTTGATGCATAGTTAACTGAAGCGCAGCGTGACCACTTCATGAATTTATACTAAAGGATATAAGAACTAGTAACCTTTGCTTCTTTCTAGCCGTTACACAGAATCAGAACTTGCATCTTTCTATAATGGAAAAATAATTAGAGTTTGTCAGCTTTCATTATTACTGGCAGTGTCCACTTCCACAGAAGTTATTCTCAGATGCTCAAGCTAGGTGGTAATTGTTCTGTATTTGTAGTGATTTTAAAATGTATTGGCTGCTTTTAACTGTCATCAAGAAGCACTTTGTACAAAGTCTTCTTTTCTTCTTTTTTTTTTTTTTTTTTAAGTAATGAGTTAGTTGATTATCAGCTACACATACATTGACTTACCACTCTTCCTAATGGCTAAAATAATCTTGGAATAATCCATAATATTTGGTGTTATGGAAAGTATGATTTATTTTATTAATTGGATGCTTAGAAAGGAAGGACAAGAACAGTTTGTGACAAACAAAATTGGTCTCATATGATGAAGGTTTCGACTAAGTTGTGGCTGTTCTGTTGTATATTGTTTTCAAATGTCACAGAAATATGTGTTTCATTTTTTTTTCAGTATTTAACAAACAACAAATATGTCTTTTTCTTACTTAGTGCCTTTTCTTTCTTAGTACAAGCTAACATAAAGCAAGGTGATTAATTAATCGGATAGTCCTAAGTGCTATCCTACAAAAAAGAAAAAAAAAATTAAGAGTAGTTAGGTGGTGTGTTACCTTAAAGAAAGAAAAAAGTACAAAAGCCACTCATGTTACAGCTCCAAGCAGTTTAATGTGGTACACTGAAGGTGAGATTCTTCATTGATGTAAATCAGTGTACAGCCCTCAAAGTCAGTGGGGTTTTTGGTGACATGTAGGTCTGGTGTGCACCTGACAAGGAGATCCTGCCCAGATGATGCAACCTGTTCATATCAGAGGGGACTGCCTACAGCAGAGGAGATGGTTTATCATATAAAATAGTTAATTTCTTTCTTTCTAAGACATCATTAGTTCCATCTGTTAATTGATAACAAGGGGATGGAAAATTAAGGACCTTCCCACAAAGGTCTGTTACCACTGACTGACAGTCTTTATATATGTGTAAGACACAATCTGCTTTGTAAAAAGAAACATCTGGTTTATGTTTTCTAATATGTTTTCCTTTTGTATGAACAGGCAACTCTAATTGTCTATAAATTTGCTGGGTAAGACAAAGGAGATCTAAATCTTTTCCTAATTACTGTCGAGCTTTGTTTTTTTCTACTTCAACTGCTTTTCAATTACAATTTATAATTAAATTGTCAAACATTCCTAGGACATTATTCACTTAAATGGCAGTAAACCAGATCAGATCAGAGACATTTTCTGGCTGCAGAATTTCCTGGTAGAAAGAGCATGAGTAGCACTGGGAGGGCCAGACTCTGGCACCTTTTTTCAGGGATGATGAGACCTCAGGCAGCACTTTTCAGTGTCTGGCTCAGGATTTTGTCATTTAAAACAGAAGCCCTCAACTTACAAATGCCATCTTTTTCTCTCCTGGCAAGGAAATATGACTCGAGATAGCCAGACTGCCTATCTTCCTGACCATCTCCCTGGGGGACCCCACGTGGTGGTGCGTCTCTGGCACTCCTACCTCCCCATGGCTGTGGAGAGGAGGAGAAGGCACCTTTCCTAATAGGATAGCACTCAGGCCAGGAGCAGTCCAGGGGAGGTATTCCAGTCACCGCCAGCAGCCACAGACCCTTTCCGGCCTGGTACCGCAGGGCCACCTGCCCAGCAGAACTCACCCCTCCAAGATGAGGTGTGCCTGCGATCTCCAAGAGCCACGCTTGGCTGCCTGGGCTCAGGTCAGGGCCATGAAAGGACAGGCACTTAACGGAGGTGGTGTTGGGAGTGGGGAAAGTCAAAGACCCTAGGTATTTTGGAAAATAAGGTACCGTGAATACATATCTCCTGGGGGCTCTGGAAAACTGCTTCTGACCCTGTGCTTGAAGCATGTTAGGTTACAAAGGACAAAGTGGCTTTCTCAAAATACCTGGGTCCTACTGCACATAGGGTTTGAGGCAGGTAATCAAAAGCAAAGTCACTCCCACAGCCAGCCAGCTGGCCTACAGGTTTGCCGGCAACAAGACATATAAGTCTCCCTTTTTCTCCTCATGGGCCAAACTAAACTGGGGAAGTGGAGAGGCAGGACTGCAGTCAGAGACCCTGTGCTGACAGAGACCAAACCCTGGGGGAGTCTCAGCAGAGCCACTGCACTTCTTGGGGCCAGTGTCTAGAGATCACACACTGCCCTGGTCATCGCCTCCTGTTTTCCCTGGCGTACCTCTGCTCCTTCCGAGTGCTGGTTCAGCTGAAGTATTTGTCAGTGGTCCGCAAAAAATAATGATGATGACCAAGCCAGAAGCTTTGAAAAGTCTAGTGAGACTGGTGCTCCTGCATCCACCTTCTCAGAGACCACCAGAAACCTCAGAGAGGGTGTTTAAAACAATATACATATACAAATATATAGAAGCTTATGCTATATGGTACAATAAACAAAACTTTTCAAAAATAGACAAAACCTGTTTGGTTATGGTTCATTAAAAACATTCTTTTTCTGTCTCTACCACTACATCTTCACGTCAGTTTCTTCCAACTCCTTCTTGCTATGACTAAGGTGGGGAGATTAGTAAGGCAGATGAGTAGCAGAATGGTGATATGTGAAATAAATACATTTCACTATTCCTACAAGCTTGAAATTTTAATAGAAAACTTTTTTGTAATGTATTTGCCATCTGCTAGCAATTTAGCTATTGCAGAGCAGAACAAACAATGGCGTACACAATGTGCTTATTGTATATGATGATTTTTTTTCTTAATTGCTCCCTAAGTAGTGGCTGCATGACTAAAATGCAAAATGCTCTAGCAGGCTATGCATTACCCAAGGGGCACTGGTTAGCCTCATGGTAGAAAAACAAGCATCTGAGAGACTGGAGGACATCTCCCAACTGAAAGGTTTGAAATACCCATTCTCCGCTCATGAAAGGAGACTCTGACTGAACTCACTTTCACACACTTGTGTTACTGAGGTCAGCTTTTGGGTTTCAGGGGTGCACTTCTCTGTCATCTGGCTACTTTTAGCAAAAAACTGAATCTCACAGACCATTCAGTTTCACGCCTCTTAGTCACTACCCAAAGAAAAATAAATTCAATAAAGCAGCTCTTTCTAATTTCTCCCACACCTGCACACACGTGGACACTCAGAGCCACACAACAGAGCCCAAATACCTGTGGAGTTAGTTTCCCAACCCTCTGTGTTATTGGCTCATTAATCACCACTTCTACTTTGCAGACATCCTTCTCTCTGGGGATGGAAAACTTGAGGTCATCTTCTGACAGGAAGACAGACTGTCCCTTCATCACTTTCACCCCAAGGTTGACACTAATATAGGAGGAGCGTACAACTCTTAGTATAACAGGCAGCAGTAGAAAGAACCAGCTTTTCTCAAAGGGCTTCATATTATGAGGGGATGCCAGCTCTTTGCCACCAGTGAAGATGTTCTTAACAAAAGAAGTCTTCTTTTTCTTGCCAGCAGATTTTCACCATATAATGAAGGACCAAAATGTTAGTCACAGGTAACAATGTACCACATGTTTTCTATTAAGATGCACGCCTTGACTGAAATTTGGACAGAGGCCTTTCAAAATATCCTTGGGTTTTTATAAAATTCATTGGTCAAGCCTGACAAAATGATGAATGAGTTCTCAGAGTACTTTTAAGGTTTGTTAATCCTGAAAAAAAAAGAAAGAAAATCGATATAAGGCATTGAGCAACTACTGGGGAAAAAAAATAACCACACAAAAAACTTCCGCCATTTCTTACAATTGCAGTTCATATCAAGCAGCAGCTTAACTTCACCTTTGAATACTATTAAGTGCACACCTGCTCAGAAAATTAGCTATGTACCAGTGAGACTTCTCCCTCAACAGATCACCTCTCAATATGAATTCCAGGCACCTTTAATCTGTATGCACATGCAAACACTTGCTGTGCAGGATCCTTTGTTACTGGCTCTTTTTACTGCTGGACCAAGTAGATATTAATAAAAGGGTATGAGCATCCAAGTAATTTGAAAGTGCAGGAGTAGGCATTCGTCCAGATTAAATATTTCTGAAAGTGGGATAAAGGGAGGGTGGCTTTTTGTTAAATCTATTTTTGCTTTGCCATTACATGTGGGGTAAAAAATTCAACCTTTAGTTGAAAACACCTTGCCAGTGCCTTTTCTACTCTTCCTGCTCTAGTGAGAACCTATGCCAGGACACCAACAGAGAAAGATGATGTGTCACGACAAAGCTGGATTTTTTCCTTTTTCACAAATAAAAAGTAATTATTCTGAGGCAAATTCAGTGGGAATAAAAGATAATATGGGAAAAAAAATTACATAAGCTTGTCACGCCCCCAGTTAGAGTTAATCTCTTTCATGTTTATAAACTCATAAGAAAAGCATAGTTCTTCTGACATTGAACAAGCACTATTAAAATCCTTTTAAGACCCTAATACCTACAGCCCTTCAAAGTAATTGAATCTATGGCCCAAATAATAGGCAATGGTAATGATTTAATTAAATTTTATAAGATCATAAGGATTTCAAGCAAGTAAAGCATCAACATTCCTTCAATTTCTTGTAAATTTTTAGTGCCCTATTTATTTGCACAGTCTAATTTAACCACAACTCTGCTACCAACAGTCAGCTTTCCTGAAAGTGAATAAAAAACCAAATCCATGTATCTCTTTATTTTCTTCATTATTGTTAACAGGTAAGTGTTCACTCTGCTGTTGCCAGCAGGATGACCTTCTGAACTGCCTACAGTTTTACGGATATATCCACCCAGTTTTACATTTCACTGAAAAATGATCAGCGGTTAATAATTCTTTTAAAATTATCACTTCCTAAAGTAACGCTAGGCAGATCCACTCCCTTCACCTCATATTCAAATTGAAGAATTTGGGACTAACATATGTTTAAAGTCAGATGTATGTTGACTATGTAGTCTGAGCTGCAAATCTCAACTCTGGTTTTCTAGCTTTTTATCTGAAAATCGTTCTATTTTGGTCTAAAATTATGCAGCCACAACAGTCTGAACAAAATCTGAGAGAAAATGTAGAATTCTAACCAAAGGAAAGGGAAGGAAATTCATGGTTGAAAAATTTTTAATGTGTTCTAGAAACAAATAAAAATCTCAATTAATTTCAAAAAAGTTTACTTACACAGAGAGCTTTTACTAAAATCCAGAATTGTAAATGTGTCCAAAGTACTTGCTAATTTATTTTTCTTTGTAGTGGGGTGGGTATGCATAGCACTTCCTTGAAATAAGCACATCTGAGGCAGCACTCCACTTCCTAAAATTCACATTTTTGAAACACAGTCTGCAATCCTATAAAGGACAACTTGGAAAGAGGGGGAGGAAAACATATTACATGTCGGCCTCCAATTGAGAAAGTATGGTTTGCAGCAATGCACCCTTTTAACCTGCATATCTGCCTGATATTTATTGCACTATGCATGGATTGCTAGCATTTATCAAATATAATCTGTGTTTCCTTAAAATACCAGCTGCAAAGCATGGAGAGATATTCTGAGTGAAAACATTCTCTATTGCTGTGCCCTCTTCCTACTTCCTGCATCAAACAAAGTGAAGATAGGGCTGAGGGAAGTGAAATAACTTCCTTGGCATATGTCTCAAGAAGATGCTCTGCCTAATGTCTCCTCTGACTTCAGACATGAGGGGATACTTGTCTAGCAGGGAGCTCGATTTTAAAATGGATTTTAAGTCCTTGGACGCCAGCTTCTGCTGAAGAAGCAATGCTTGAGTAAGTCTCAGCTAATTTCTCCACTCCCACCTGGATAGCTACCACAAAATCATGTTACAGTTCAGAGACAGCCTAATCACCAGTTCAGAAATGGCACTGGTTGGGAAGAGTATTGTTCTCTTTACACCTTAGATATGTGCTTACAAGAAGGGAAAGCCAGCTGTCTCTCTCCAACAGGCACTGCCAGAGTCATTCATGCAGAGACATCTGCATCTTGACTCCGATGAAGCCCAGGTCAGTCCATTTCTGGTGCCTGCCCCATAAACCCTAACACAGGGTGCAAATATAAACCCCAGGCACAGGGGGTAGTATCTTTGCTGCTTTTTCTTACCCTGCATCAAACACTAAGAGCAGAAGGGCTCCAAGAGGAGCCAGGAGTATTTTGACCAGTTCCGTGGTGGTTGTGTGAGCCATTCTCTGCTACAAAATTGGTCCCATGTTGTCACTGTGTATTAGAGTCTTGCTTTGACTGCTTTTGCTTGCAGGCACTGCTCTTGTATCAGTATACACATTTGCCCCTGTCCTGGTTTCAGCTTTGTGCATCACCTGTGTATTCCAATCCTTTTGTTGTTACTGTTGTCATTTTATTAGTGTTATCATTATCAGTATTAGTTTCTTCTTTTCTGTTCTATTAAACCATTCTTATCTCAACCCACGAGTTTTACTTCTTTTCCTGATTTTCTCCCCCATCCCATTGGGTGGGGGGAAGTAAGTGAGTGGATGCGTGGTGCTTAGTTGCTGGCTGGGGTTAAGCCGCAACAGCCCCATATGTTCCAGCAATTGGCCCCTACTTATCAGCTGCAGGACTGTCTCTTTCTGTGGCCAAGTGAAGATCTTGAGAAATGTAACTAACTTCACTTTCCCAATCACTTATCCAATATCAAAATGAAATTACAAGAGATCCTTTCAGCACGTAACAGCCACAAAATGAGAAGGTTTTGGAGTGAATGCCATAAGATTCTCCCCTCTGTGTGAAGAAGGCCATTGCTGCAGCAAAGTCATGTGTGTGCTACACAGTACTTATGCTGATCCACAGTGACAGTGTGTTGCTCTCCGGCAACACCAGCTCCCCAACTGCTGGTGATGTCGCTGCCATATTTTGTGGCTGCTTTGGTCTTCCTTACAGTCTCCTTACTACTCTGCCCTTAAAATCACAGCTGAGCCTGATTAATCCACGCTATTCCTTGGATTATTATCTGTGTATGCAGAATGAACAAATGACTGAGGCACTATGTAATTCCAAATGCACCGCAGTATTTCAGATATACTTAGAGGCTTAATGAAATAATGGTGTTAATGAACAACACATTAGGAGAATCAGTATTTTTAAACTAAGCTGTTTCCTCATTGACTTTCTAAGGGTCTGTCTATATGGCAAAACACCTGAACCAGCTCCAGGTGCACTGTGTGCCTACAAGCTCACAGAAAGCTACCTGCTTCTGTCCCAGAAGTAAAATAGCCATGTCAGTTCAGTGATATATCATATATCAGTTGTTATCCCTCAGTAGGGATGGAGCACATGTTTTATGAAGAGAGGCCAAGATAGCTGGGTTTGTTCGGCCTGAAGAAGAGAGGGCTTATTGCTGGTTTTAGACACTAACAAAAGAGTGCAAAGCATCTTGAGGTGCACAGTGAAGGGACAAGATGGAATCCACAAAATTCACAACAAGGGAAATTCACATTAGATATTGGGGGGGAAAAAAAGCCACAGTGAGCATGGTCAGCGGAACAGGTTTCCCAGAGGGGCTGTGGAGTCTCCATCCTCAGAGATATTTAAAAAAAATTAATCATGGCCTGAGTAGCCTGATGTAACTTTGAAGCTGGACTTGCCGTAAAAGCTGGCTGTGCTGAGAGCAAGGGGCAGAAGCAGTTATGTGCAGAGGTCTTTTACACCCTAAATCATGTGATGACTCTAATCTGAAATGACAGAGCTGTCTGGTTCTCAGGACCCAATTTAATTACCTGGCATATTTTTGCAAAACACAGTATTGTGCCCTGCATACTGTCCAGTAATTCCCATGAGATCCAATATAAAACCATAGTGGTATAAAAAATGTGGCAACAAAGAAGGAGACCTCCTTTCCTACAATTAAAGTTAGAGTGGGCAAGCTGACCCTGAGAGGAGGGAGCCTGGAAAAGGAGTTGCAAAGATGTGTCCAAGGCATTGTGCAAGGGACACTCAGCAAGGCGAACTCTGAGCAGCTCCTCATCTGCTGGCAGACCCCTGCCCCACTCTGCAGATGAGCCCAGGGGAGAAGGCAGAGGGAGAAGTGACCTCTGAAGAGGTGGTGGATATGACTCTGTAGAGTTAACAGAGACGGACAGACCAGACTGGAGACAATGTAGGGGAGGGTTACTGAGAACTTGAGATGTGGTTTGTTAAAAATTTCCTTCAAATGCCAGAAGAACAAGTTTTCCCTCAGGGCTGCTGATGCACATGTGAGTAATGATGCAATAGCTAATTACAAACATTAGCATTCTCACCAAATACAACTGGTTTTTCAGATTCTTAAAAAGAATATAGAAAGAAGAGTAAAGAAACACTGCAAAAAAGGAACTCAAAGACTGCTGTAAACTTATTATCATCACAAAACATCTGGAAAAAACTTCCCAATTTGTCAAGTGTTCATTGGCTTCAGGAAACTGGAGAACTGCGTTAAGTCCCTAAGAGCATCCATGTGTTATTGAAAGCTAGATGTCCCTCCAACAGCAGACTCTGGAGAAAACATACATCTGTGCAGGACCCAGCCAGAGGTACATGTAGAAACTCTCAGCTGTGTGTCTCTAGATCCATGTCAAGTAGATCTGGTATTTTAGATAAATTTTGAAAATTTGTTTTGGTCTTTACAACTCCTGCATGAATGAAATTTACTTCAAAGAACGCAAATATGAATACATTGGTGGGAAGGTTTCCAGCACTTCTTCTTTATTTAGAAATTATAAAGGTGCAGATTCCAGGTCTGGTTCTGAGGAGGGCTAATGGGATGTAAATAAAGACTAATCCCAAGGATTTAGATAGCTATCTACCAGTGCAAAACCACTGAAAATAAGATCAGAAACAGCACCAATAACTCTCAGCTGTAATACCTAAAACCTGACTACAAAATCTGTAATCACTAGTGACCCTGAGCCAAGTCTCAGTGACACCCAAAGCCTTCAGTGGGATTTGGATGAGACCTTAAGAGTTTCTCTGTGTGTGACAAAATGTCTGGTTGCCAGGGAGATTTCGCTGAACAATTGGATCCAAAATTGCCCTGTTCTTTTGCAAAGCTTGAAGGGGATTATGGAGTATGATTGTTCTGGGATGGGAGTTGGACTGATTTGTTTTAATGAACACCAGAAAAAGTTTACAAGAAACAGAAAGAATATAGGATTTTTTTGTTGTTGTTTTTTAGAGGATGAGATTAAAGAAAACAAATAGCAGCCTTCCACTATTTCTAGGAAACAAGACAAATATTATTACAGCAATTAAACCTTAGCCCAGGGCAATGAAAGGATCCTGAGCTATTAAACTAGGGGGTTGTCACTTCAGAAAGTGCAATTAACACATGGGCCCCTTGGACTGTTTGCTATTTAAAGTTTCTGTTCCACGCATTACAAACAAGGATTATAGGTCACATAGAAACCAAGTATTCAGCAAGGTATTTGCTGAGTTAACGAATGGTAGATAACACTTCCCTCCTTGTTTTCCTTTCTCAGTTTTGGTCTGTAAACAGAAGTCCTGTGCACTTTTTAGCAAAGTAAGGGAACAAGAAGTGTTTCATTGCATGGTCAATGAATAGACCTTTCTTCATCAGGGAAAACAGCTGAAGAATGTGAAGCACATCAGATATATCCAGGTTCCTGACATTTCTTTTTTCCATTGTTTCTTTGTTGTATTAAAACAGAATACTATAAGGTAAAAGAAAACCAACCCTGTTTTTCTTCACTTTACCCTTTTTCACATTACAGATATTTTAACAGTGAATTTCAGATTAAAACCTAATATAGTTTCAATTTACAGAGATTATTTCTGACTTCAATGTTCATTCTGAGTGTGCTATTGTTGCTGCCATACACCAAGTTATGACTCACCAAAGTTTAGGATTTCAGGTAGTGGAAACTGAGTGCAGAAGTATCCCCATATGCTGATGGGCCAATGTAAGACTGAAAGCATATTTGACATTACACAAAGGCAAACAAGTAGTAGAGGGGAAAAATCTGAATATAACAGCATAAATATTATTGCACTGTAATGCCAAGTATTGCAGCTTAAGGCAAGGCTGAAAGCTGAATTATTCTTTTCCACAGGGTTCCTCTGTAGCCCTTGCTGAACCCTTTTAATTTCCACTCCTTATGAGACCCTCTTCTGTGTCACCCAGTACCTTTAAGGACAGGGGGGGTTCTGTCTAAGGAGCAGTGCTCTGCTCTTTCCTATTAAACAGAGCTAAGCTGTGGGGGGGCAGGTGGTGGGGCTCAGACAGTGATGGACAAGAAAATAAAGGGAAAGAGAAACATTGAGAGGAAGACTTTCAATCAATCAAGAGCACGGATACTTAGAAGCTTGGCCTTCAACCATTACACAACATACGTTTAAAAGGGCAGAGCAGGTCAGAGTCCCAGAATGAGACTAAAAAAAAGGAGCTATTGATTGTGGTTGCCCCTTAAAGACCATCCTGAAGACAATGCATTGTTCCTTTTTAAGTGTTAAATAGATCTGCTTATATTGCTAGAAGTACTTTAAATTTTGAGATAGAGGTCAAGAACGTTGTTAGCAGATGCCTATTATACTGAAGACAACTGCAAAAGCAAATAAAATCAAGTCTTGGGCTTTTGTTTTAATAAAGCTAAGAGACTAACAGCTAAACTGCATTTTCTGAACAGGTAAATATTTTCTCCTCAAAAGACCAATGAAAGCATCTTTGCCCTCTACTCTTTTAAGCCCAGAAAACTGTCTCCCATAACAGAAGTTAAGAAGATAAAGACAAAGCTATTTTTCTTTTCTCTGAGTTGCCCGTTATGTGTTTTTAAGATCGTTACACAAACAGGAACTGCCACCCTCTAACGATTCATTCTCTACCAGACATGAACGTGGAATTGGAACTTGTAATTGTTTTGTAGTTTAATGTCATGCTGGTAATCTCCTAAGAGCATGACACAATTGTAAAGATCAGGACCATATTTAATCTCTCTTCTTTTCTCCTTTTCCTGTACAAGAAGGGAAAGAGGGATCCTGGAGATTCCCAGTTATTGGGGGATGGATGGATATAAACTAGGGGAAAACTAGAGAAAACAGTGAAGTAAAAAGACTAGATTAGCATCCTTTTTTTACTTCATGTATAATCATATGCACTGCAGAGAGGGAAAAAGACCTACTCTTCTTAAGAGAAGAGCAGTCTATAACAACATGTGGGTAGTGGAACGGCTTCCCCTAATCCACCCAGATTGCACCAAAAATAAAAATGAAAACTACCCCTAATAATGGAAAGTGTGGATGGGTGAAGGGAGTATCGTGGGTAGAGGAAATCTCCCAAGACCATTGATTTTGAAGAGACATTTCATTTTAGCAAGTAACTAGCAATGGATAGAAAAGAAACTCGTGAAACTCAGCAAACAGACTAGGATTAGTCAGTGACCATTGTGCTTGTGTTATAAGGACACAGTTGTTAGCTTCACCTTGATCTGTAACTTTGGTGAGTGAAGAGAGAAATGACAACATTGCATTCAGTACCTAACATAGCAACACAAGGCTTCCAGCTCTGGAGCCCCATGCTTATCCATGACCTTTGCAAGCTATGGTCAGATCTCATGCGTGAAGTGTTAGATGAGCTTGTCTTGCTGCAGAGCAGCTTTACCAGACAGTGAACGCATCTCTGACCCACAAGTGTGAGGGTGTCAAACCCATAGAAAAGGAGCAAGAAAAGCCTCCTGCACAAAAAATAGTAAGGTGAAGAGGCAGGGACAAGGAACCTGTGACCAGCTGTCCAACAATGACATTGTTTCATTACACCATGAACTGCCAGGTCTGACACTTCTGCAAAACAATCGTTGGGCAGTGGTGGTGAAATGCAGTACCACTAACATATTGCACCTCTCCATACTGTTACACATCTGCTCATGCACTCAGTAAATTGTATGTTATAACACCCAATTTTGCTCTACATGGTAGTACAGAGCAATGAAATGGCAGTGGACTTCCATCACTGGCAGACTTTCTTTTACAAGTAGAAAACTACCTGAAGCACAGCATGTGATTTTGGTGTTTTTAGAATAATTTCTTTATGCACTGCTATTGGTTGGCTGGTTAACTGAGTGTGGGGTTAACTGAGCTTTCAGCTGACGAGCCTTAAGGGTAACAGCAAAGGTTTTGAATTTTTGAGAAGGAAGACTTTGCAGACTGTTCTTCACAAAAACAAGATCACTGGAGGGTGTGCTGCATGTTACAGTGCTAAACAAAAGAAGACTTGCAATCTGCTGCACATGCTACACAGAGGGTTTTTTTGAATGCTTACATTTTAACAGATTACACTTTCCCACAAACACAGTGGCTTGGTTCATCTCTTTGCGCCTTAGATATGTGAAACTCAGATGCTCATTTGAGCTTTTTTCCAGGATTACTGCTGTATTCTGGGAGCAAAAGATGTGCTTCCAAAGAGCAATTCCTTCCTGTTTATATAGCTGTCTAAGGGAAAAGGACAGATAGATTTTGCCCAGACACAAATTTAGGTTTCCAAAGGTATGTGAGGGGGCTCCTCTAGGAGTTTGATGTTCCCTACATACAAATCAAAAATGATTTGAGGTTCTTCTGTGAACTCTGTAAGTTACTTAGATGTGGTATGATTGCCTTCAAATTATGTTTGATAAACAAGGAGTATGCACTAGATTAAACAGTTACAGCTCATAAATATTAATCTAGATCCACTAAAAAAAAACCCCAAACCATAGTTCCTCTTTTGTTAACAATTTTCATTGCTAAAGGTATATTCTTACAATTCAGGATGCGAGCACAGTGCAGCTACAGCCTGTCAGCTCAGGTAGTCCCATAATGGTTTTAGACAACATTTGTCAGAAAATCAAATACAATCCAGCTACAGTTTATCTTCACAGCCAGTTATCAGAGCTGTTTGAAATACTGTTGCAAGCTTCACAATGATAGCAACTAGAGACAGATTTCATTAGGGAATGTTTAACAGCTTCCCAAATGTAGTCTGTTCAGGTTTTTTTACCCAACTGCACAAAAGGCTGCTGAATTATCCTGAGGATCTCGTGTTGCAAGTTGTGAAGACAAGAAGTTGTGCACAGACACCCTAGCTAGAGTAATTTTAGCCCACACAGCCATTAGCATGAGATAAATTAATCTGGGTTCACAACTGACTGCCACACAATCTCACAAAATGAGAGAAGCAAAGTTACAGTATTAATGACAAATGATCTGCTCAGTCTCCCTTTATGCTCAACAGGTACAGTCAAGCAGATTGCAGTTTTAATGTATCATTATTTGACTAGCATGTGATATTGTACCACGATGTTTTTACTACACATACTATTGCTGCCATCTAAATTCGCTGTTAGATTGATGAAGTTAGTGTTCATTTATTTTCTCCATGAATTAATTCCTCTTGTACTGTAACTAATATTATCATAGACACGTATTATCAAGACCAGTTGTACTGTAACCAATTTTATCATAGACTAATAGTATCAAGACTACTTCAAGGACTGCAGAAAACAAATGTAGTGAATGAACAAGCATGAGGTACTTTCATTTAAAAAATCAAGTCACTGTCCAGGGACTTGTTTAATCATTTGTCCTTGCCTAATTCTTCTCAGAGCAGGGATCTATGCTGGGAAAAATGTTCAAAATCTAACCGTGCCCAGACCCAAACCAACTCATTCTCCAGGTCAAAACGATCTGCATGCAGTCATGTTGTATGCAAAATAAACCCTAGGGAAGAATCATGAAGAAAATGCTGGCAGGCCCACAGCAGTAACATCGGAGTAAGAGAAAAGAGATGGGACAACTTCTACTGATGTGCATGCTCATTTACTGTGAAAGCAACTGGTGATTTACAGTACCAATGCTTCCCACAGACACCTTGGACACACGTTAACAGCAGAGATGCATTTTGCCTAAGGTAATATGCAGTCCTGAGTTAGCTGAGATGATGAACTAGTAGAATTCTCTAACTAGCAAAAACGTAACTTGCAAAATCCCCCTTTAATAACCATTTCAAGAAACTGTGTATAATTATCTACAGGATTTGTTGAAGTGTCTCAGCACAACATAAAGTGAGAGCAACTAATCTGTAAAAGGTGATGGTTTAGAGTCTGGCTCTAGATAAATGCATAGAAATCAGCAGGAAATGTGCAAGCATGTATGAGTCTGATCAGAAACGCACATAAGCTTTTACACATACATATGACCAAGGAACATCTGTCTAATTCAGCTGAATGAAGTCAGCTATCTGAATGTACATGAAAATGTGAAAACTCTCACAGACTCACAGATCCCTACTACAAAATAAAAGTCTACAATTTTAAAGCATGCAGTTAAGAAACAAGTTCGCCCAGCTAAATGAAATATATTCTTTGGAAAGACTTACTAATATTGAAAGTTTTCATTATGTTTTTCAGTGCTTTTTATCACATTTCTCTCTCCCAGACTGTGTTACTAACAAGACAATTTTAAGAAAAGAAATCTTGCTTAGTGCTTCCAAGCTTTTATAAAAGATAAAAGCACAAAGTTTTATTAAAGCTGATGAAAGAAAGCCAGCATGGTTGAGAAATCTATATCAACTTGAACATTAGGATAAACTAAGTTGCTTGGAATGCTTAACTTCCAAGTTAACTTCTACTAAACTACTGGCAAGAACCAGTGTCTGTTTTCCTCCAAAGTTAGAACTGAGCTTTCGTCCATTCTGAGTATAAAAATTACTGCTTTGCTGCAACATTCAGCAGCAAACTGAATGTTGCAAGTTATTAAACACTGTTAAAACCACAAACACAACAGCATTCAGTGTATACAACAAACCTGAAGGAGATACTTACAGGTAGCAGTGTTTCTTCAGGAGGTTGAACAGGAGATCATACTAGAATAAAAGGAATAATGAATGTCACTGCCCCAGTAATCTCTGGTTTAAAAGGCTGGCAGAGAAAGAAATCCAATGAGTGAGCGACAGAGAGAAAGACGGAGCGGGGGGAGAGGGGGGGAGATAGATGAAATTTCAGTCTTTCTGGTCAGCTTGGCTGTAGTTTTCTCCGTACTAAAAATCCACAATAAAGACTCTTTGCTTGCAAGACTGCTACTGATGGCAGTGTCCCAGAGTACGAACACTTTTGGGCTCCCTATGGTAAGGGCATTCTGAGATGCCTTGGAGCGTTTACACTCAGCAATGCTTCTCTGGCAGCCAGCCCCAGATCTTCCTTTCCCCTTCTGCTAGTTAAGTCTGTTGGGACTAAAAACCGAGCTCCTGTTAATAAGGTTTGCTCATTTTTTCTCCCCACTTCTGCTAGTTTCCTTCAATGCATGCGTGTGCACACATACACTCATTTGTGTACTAAAGATTCATAGACAAAGAGGTGACCTAAAATCAGTTTTCCCCCACAAGAAGGGAAAGAGAGTCTTTATTGAAATACAGACATGATTAATTTCCTCCATAAGAAAATAGCAAAGCAAGTTTGATGAAATTAAGATCAAGTGAATTATCAATTTAATAGTAATGCATATTGCCTATTTATAAATGTGTTATATTTTACAAGCTGAAATGTTCAGTTGATTGCTGTTCAAAATCCTGTTGCATGTTAAAGTATTAAGCATTCAAATTAACATATATTCATTTACTGACTAATTGCAATTGCAACAAAGGAAAATCCAGGAGTATTCCAATTTTGTTGTTTGGGTTTTTTTTCATTCAGAATAGCAGGAAAGAGGAAGACTAGAGGCCAAATCCCACCATTTATTTAAAACCTTGTAGAATTCAAGATATCTCTCCAGCCTTCTGTCACAAGATTCCCATCAGATTTGCAGATTTGACTGGCTAGTGGGAGTCTAAGTAAAATTTGCTACCCCATAGTGACTCATTGGTGCATCCTAAGGAATAAACTTGACAGCTCACATTTTCAGAGCACAGAGGCTGTATTGCACAGTTGCAAAACATGGACAGAGTTACCAGGGACAGACCACCCTACCCCTGTCTCAGCACAGGGACCAAAAGCACTTTTAAGCGTAAGGCACACACAGATTTTCAGCCCAGCCACAGGGCTTTGTTACGAGTGGAAGAGGGACAGCATGGGCAAGAGCTCCTGACTCTCAGGTTCCCTGTGTAAGCAGGGGCCAAATCCAGCATGACTGTAACTCTGTAGCATTTTGCCTCCCCTTGCCCCTTTTTGAACAAGCAAGCTGATTTTGACCCTTATATGGAAACAAAACCGCACTATAAAAATGCAAAACTGAAGTCAATAGTATGAAAGAAAAGAACCAGCAGATGTTCCTGTGGCATGACTTAAAGGCAGATGAAGAAAACAGATGGCTGTTAAAAATTAAAATGAACTCAAAGCTACACCGTTTGTAATATGATACAATCTGGGCTATATTTGTTTATGAAAAAACACCAAGGGGAAAAAAATTCCTTGAGGTACAATACTAGCATCAGAATGGTGTACTGTCTTGGGTTTCAGATCTGTAGTAATCCTCAGATTTTTTCAAGTCTCAGAAAAACTTTGAATGAGGATTTAGCTCCTCTGAGTCATGTAGATGGCTGTGGGTTAGCTTGAGTATTTGTGTTTATGCTTGCTGGAACATAGCTTCTAATTCACCATGATGAATGGGCTGTCTGTATTGTACAGTGGTCTGGTTAGGATCATCAACATAACTGTACTTACACACTGATTAAAAAGGTGGCAGCTTATTTTAAAGTATAATTTCTCTGACCCATTAATCCATAACATAATTGCAGAAGCTCTTTTCAAACCAGTTTGATTACTCCAGCAATGAACTTGGCATCTCATTTCTTATTGTACTCCTTAACTACAATTAATTTTTGCGATCTATCAAGGTCACATTATCTGAAGGATAGACTAAACTTACCAAAGCTTTTCTTGAGAAATGCCAGAGCACTGAAGACAAGACATGCCTTTGGTACAAGTACTCACTCTTTTTATTTCAACATTTGTCCACACAGGAAAGAGAATAGTTCCATTTCCTGTGAATGAAACTTAAGCACAGTATAACTTCCTTCTTAATTACTAGCTAAAATTGTGCAGTCCAGACTGTTGATATGAAGGTGATCAGTCAACTGTTTTCTGTGAGCTTTCTTTAACAAGATATAGACGTAATCAGTCCCTTTCTTTCCAGAATTTTATTTGGAAAAGAAAAAAAGTGGAACTGAGGCACAGAACACACACACATACCCAAACACCCCCACATAACCCTGCCATCTCTTCTCTTTCATTTTGACTTGCATTGGTAAGCAATGGCCTAAATCACACATTGTCTGTCATCTGCACATCCAGTCAGCGCTCCTGTAAGGAGGATGAGGTTCTCAAAGTAACAAAAGTCTCATGCTCATCCCAAACCTGAGCGCTGTACACAGGAAGATCTGCTGAACTGTGGGGGGAAAAGGATACAATTATTTCCCAGGTATTTACTACATGGAAGAAATTTTAATCTGTGAGCTGCAGTGCCTGGCTGCAGCAATCCACTCTTCAGTCTCTAATGAAGGCTGAGGAAAACAGGGTGAAAGATCATGTTTAAAAGGGGAAGTATTAAATCTACTTTCTTCTCCTTCCCCAGCCTATATATACTCTGTCCATAAAGATTCACTGTCTTCCTGGCTATCACAAATGTGGGAAGGCCCCTGAGTGCACTAAGTTATGTTCTTCTTAAACATAAAAATGCAAGATCAGCAACCCAAGGTCAGACAGCGAACAGGAAAATAAGCGTAGATGTGTTGACAGAGAGCCGATCCTGCAAGGGGCTGCCAATCTGCTAGGCTTGCATGGAGACTCGCCTAGTTGTTCCCGTGATCAAGTTCATAAGTACATGATAATCATGTTCAAGGCACCAGAAAAACAGCACAGTACCTGTAGAAGAAACAAGGATAATCTGGGACTACTGCACACTTGTGGCTGGAGTCACTGGCTGGGGCTTCTTTGCAGCGCTGTGCAACCACCACCACAACTAGGAAGGTAATGCTGCTGCTCCAGCCTGTCACCTTCATCCACAATAACCCAGAGTTTACAAACAAGAAGTTAATGTTGAAATTCACAATTAAAAGTTCTGCTCATTATTTCCCCTCTTTATCCAAAGGTATTTTCTGGAGCATTACCAAGCAAGTACTATACAAGATGTTCTTTTGAGTTCTCCCATAGGAGACTGAGGATCTGTTGGTTATCAGGTACAGCTAAGCAAGAAACATGCTCAATTTCCATGGTATGAAGCAATTAACATACATAACACAACAGAGGAGATGGTCCTTGTTGCAGGGAGTACATCCGTTTCCTCTTCCACTTCTTAGGCACTGAAAAACCTCATCCAAGACCAAGACACCAGAAAAAGCTTCTTTGTTTGGTTCAATCTTCAGTCACCCTCAGTCATTGAGTGACAGTGATGCTTTGGAAAGGTAGCTGCTGCAGTAGCAAACTGAATAGAGAGAGATGCCTATGCAGAGACATTACAGTCTGCAGACTCCTTATAACACAGGTCCAACATATCTTCATAGTTTGGAACATAGTCCTGGGCATTTTTGGTGACTTTCATAAAGAACCCAATGGTTTGTGGCCTGGCAGTCAGGAGATCTGGATTCAGATGACACCTACCCCCTTACAAGCATGGATGTGCAACAAAGCAGCCCTTGAGATTTGGTAGCACAGCTGTGTGAGTGAAGAGCATTGGTTTTGGCTGTATTCCACAAAAACATTCTTGTCCTTGGGAAAGAAAGACTGGAAATTACATTTTATCAGTGCTACTGAGTTTTACATGAGATAGGTTTAACTCTCCCTGTAGTCAACAATCAGAATGTTAAGTGACACTGTGCACAGTGTGGCAAAGGTTTCTGTGTTGATGAGTCCACAATGATAAGGCATTATACTGTTGATGTTTCTTTCCTGATAAGTATCAGAAAACATTCTTTTCAAAGGACCATTGTCATAGAAACTTGCCAGCACTTTAAAAAAATCTCTCAGAGGCCTAACCTTTAGGGAGGTATTTTCAGCTCCAGTGACAAACAATTGACCTCTTAATTTATGAAGCATGACATTGTGTGCTGTCTGAAAAAAGAAGCTGTGACCTAAGGGGAGTTTTAACCTGCATACACTTCCACTAAAGTGATAGAAAGGCAAGCTGTTAACCTTCAGGGAAATGAGGTACATTACCCAGACCTCATCCACTGACAACAGCCACTTACTGAATACGAGGAAGCCTGTATTTACCCTACTGCAAAGCCTCAAACCAGCAGAAAAATTACTATTATTTACTTCAGATTGCATTTAGAGGTTTAGTTTGGGTTAACTACCAGAGAGAATCTCTCTGCAAGCACAACTGCCCTTCAACTTACTTCTAACAGGTAATGAACATGGCAGAGACATACTAACATGTCAAAATGCTCACCAGATTGAGTATAACATCTAAAGTTAGAAATTCTGGATACTGGTTTCAGCTCAAAGGCTTCAGTCCCTCTTCCTGGAAAGCATTTTGTGTCTCACTTTTCCTATGAAATGAAAACTCCACTCACCTCAGTCATGTTAAATGACCTGATCCATTGATGCCCAAGTTGTGTCAAACCTGTTTGAAGGCATGATTCTCTTAAGGAGTCAAGGTGCATGCTTTAAAACACTGAGATTCTCAATTGGAACATACTATAGAGAATAACAATGTTATTTATTTCACATATGGGAAATGGGTTTTTTATGTCTACTAAAATTGCTCTCTAAAATAGTGTAGTCTTTTGATTAAAACAGTGTAGTCTTTTGGCAAAGAACAAAGGAGAGAGAGCAAAGGTGCTATTTTCATTTATGTTACAGCAAATAAAAGGTGGGATTTTTTATAAAGTTGGAAATATACATGAATCATTCTCTGGGTAAAGCCAGCGTTTCTACAAAATCTAACTTATACCTACAAAGACTTCCTCTCCCAAAATGTCTATAGCTCTGTCCTTAATACCTGAGATTATTACAGGAATCCTGGTACGGCACATAACTTGTCTTTACAGTAATCCCTGCATGATCAAGTGAGGACACATCACTTGCTTTTGCAGCCTTTATTCTAAAATTATATGCCATATATTCTGGCACAACTAACATTTCTCATCATTTGGTGAAGATGGGCTCATTAGGAGCTCTTTCTGTATTTGTTTAAAATCACAGAATCACAGAATGGTTTGGGTTGCAAGGGGCCTTCAAAGGTTATCTAGTCCAACCCAATATTCACTGAAATAATGTAAATGCTCATCAAGAGTGTTAAGTCTCACAGGCAGTCACTGTGTGGTTCCCTTTGCTTCTCCATAAGAAAAAACGGAGCACAGCTCTATAATGGTGCCCTGCAGGCAAGAGGGCTGGAAATCATGATCGCTCATTACATGTTCAGATATAATAGGAAAGGGCATGAGGAATAAAAATTTAATACATGCTGAATCCATAGTCAGTAACTGACATAATTTTTTTATATCTTCTCTATTTTTAGTAATGACAACTTAATATATGCACTATGTGTTTGTGACAAAAGGTTGTCTGGTATTTCAATTAAAAGCAAACAAAGCATTGTGTCACAGATGATAAATAAAGGAAATAACTATTAATTGAGCCTCATGTAATGTCAAGCAATTAGTCTAAAAATAATCCACTTCAGGTTTGGATAGAGATCCAGGGAGTAAACCCATGTATTGCAATGCAACAAGTGTTGGCATTGTAGTCTTTGTTAATCTCACTCAACTTTTAAAGAAATTATTTTAATGCATTAATGTCTTACATGGAGCACAGCTGACAGGAGATCACATGCACTGGGTCACTGCCAGCTGCTTCATAGGAAAATACATGCAGAGTATGTATAATGGCAAAGCCCTTGATCACAAAGACAAAATATTCAAGTTTTCGACTGCAGAAGAGGCACTAAACATAAAGTTATGAATGGTATTCTGGAAAATGAAACAAATAAAAAGCCTTACCCAAAGGCAGCACACAAATACTGGCTTTGTGTGAAGCAGATCCAAAAATCAGAACGTTGTCTGAAATGGAACTTTGAGACAAAGGTGAGTAGCATTTTCAGTAATATGAGTAGCTTCACTGAAAAATCAATAATTGATGCTGTTCTCTCTATTTTTAAACAGTTTATTTTTCTCAAAATTCTTCATATCTTGACCTAGACCCTCAGTTGTTGCAGAGGAACAGTGAATGGACATCTTCAAGGACTTGAACATCTTTGCAGCCCCTGCAGTCCTTGGCCTGGATACACCTAGAGCACATCACCACTTTTAAGGTCTCTTCAAATTATACTGCCCTAAGGATCAGCATACATACTACAAATCATAAAAACACTCTTCATAGCCATGGCTTTCTTTTGGGAGATGTGAGAGGGACTAGGCACAAAAGGCCCCACAGCAGCAGAACCCTCTCTCCGTGCCTTCCAGGGCAGCCTCACCGCAGGGTCCGTGTCCACCGGAGTTGTGGCACTTGTGACCATCAGAGGCGGCCTGTCCCTCATTGGATCAAGATAGTAGAGATACATAGCAATGCAGTAGGAAGAGAAACTCAGGCTACCACTGTTCTTGCAGAGCATCTTCTGCAGTGTTATAAAGCATGCTTACATGTTTAAGCTTCATCACCGAATTTCAATTCTAGAAATTGTAGTTACAAATATTTGTGCTTGTGCTTCCAGCATCTACAAAGATATTGATTCTTCTCATTTCCCTTCCAGGCTGCACCCATACACTGCTTATCCAGGGTAAAAAGATAGATGTTTGCTTTTTCAAATCTTCAGGTAGCATAGTATGAAATGGTTGGCAGCAGCTAAGATGACGACCAGCATTTCTAACTTTTGAGGGTGGGGATGGTGTGGTCTGTCACACAAGTGTCACACATGATGCTCAGGATGAACCCTTTTCCATCCCTTCCTGAGACAACCAGTATGCTCACAGAGGGCATAGAGAGGTCTTGAGCAACACAGAAGTAATTAATTTGGCACAGCTGGAGACAGTAACTTAATGAAGGCACGGGAGGAGCAGCGATGTCCCCATAACTGAGGAAATAATTTGAATCCAGCTTGTGAAGAGCTGCCCTATTCTTTAGTGTACCTAACAAGGGATAGAAAAAACAATTTTTTTCACATCAAGAAGCACAGGAGAGAAAGGGTAAAGACTACAAGTTCAAAATGTAGTCAGGCACCACAGGCTAAAAAAACCCAAACTACATGAAGGACTGTTGCATGCTGGCAATCTGCCTGCTCCTTGTAACAATGCTCACAACTAGGCTTCGAAATGCCCATGTTTTCCCTCCTTTTCTTTAAAGTCTGTTGTTCCTGCTCCAATCATTCCATCAAACCCTCCTGGATGACATGGCCCTGTTAATGCAGGTGGTGAATTGTTCTCATAGTTAAACTACTGTGCAATTTACTGCTGTCGTGGTTTCAGTTTCAGCCCAGCCAGTAACAAAGCACCACGCAGCCGCTCTCTCACTCCCCACCCCAGCCCCTGGCCATGGTGGGATGAGGAGAAAATACAAAGGCAGGCTCGTGGGTCGAGACAAGGACTGGGAGGGATCACTCCCCACTTATGGTCACTGGCAAAAGACAGGCTCAACTTGGGGAAGAAACAACATCAATTTAATTTACTACAAATCAAATCAAAACAAGGATATTAGGAAGGAAAACCAAACATCAGAACACCTTCCCCCCACCCCTCCCACCTTCCCAGCTCAGCTCCATTCCTGGTTCTTTCTACCTCCTCCCCCTGGCGGCGCAGGGGAACAGGGAATGGGGGTTGAAGTCAGCTCGCCACACCTTATCTCTGCCGCTCCTTTCCTCAGGCGGAAGATTCCTCACTCGTCCCCTGCTCCACC
>VYZV01019506.1:118833-130492 GCA_013401275.1 Pandion haliaetus
CACGCTCACCCCCATGTGTTGCAGGGGGACAGCCTGCCGTCTCACCACGGGCTGCAGGGCCATCAGCCTCCTCAGGTGCCCCTCCTCCCCCTCCTTCTTCACT
Organism: Pandion haliaetus; assembly: GCA_013401275.1. Taxonomy (NCBI): domain Eukaryota; kingdom Metazoa; phylum Chordata; class Aves; order Accipitriformes; family Pandionidae; genus Pandion; species Pandion haliaetus. The sequence goes on from VYZV01019506.1 coordinate 118,937, forward strand.
GACCCCGGTATCTGCAGAGGGGTTCCTCTCACGTTCCAAATCCCCCACACACTGCAGGTTCCCCTTCTTAAATCTGTTCTCCCAGAGGCGCTACCACTGTCACTGATGGGCTCAGCCTGGGCCAGAGGCGGGTCCGACTTGGAGCCGGTGGAGCTTCTAGCAGCTTCTTACAGGAGCCACCTCTGCAGTCCCCTCCCCCACTATCAAAGAAACCGTGCCACATAAACCCATAACAACTACAACCCAAAAGGCTTTTAGGATTATTACTTTATTGCCATTAAAATAACAACAGTGCACTCAGAAAATGTTCCTTAGTTGTTTTAATCAAGATCAGTCAAAGTGAACTTAATGAGAGTCTGAACATTTTTACCCAGAGACTGAAAACTGAACCTTCTGGGGGCAGGGCTTTTATTTTTTCTTGTATGGATTTAGACCACAGCTGGCACAACTGGATTTTCATCTTAGTTAATGCTTCTGAAGTTTCACTGACTTTCCTTGTTTAGCTCACACTGCTACTGACTATGAAAGATCTGCAAAGAAAGTTTTCCAAAAAATATAATCCATTTTATTTTGTTTTCTGCAGAAAGTTGCAAGTTCTGCAAAGGCAGACTGCTTCTTGAAAGCATAATCAGGTAGGACTAACACATAATTGATACCACTTCTGATCTCAACCAGTAGCTCCAGTAAACCCATGCATTTTAGAATATTGAAATCATCCTGTGCTTATCTTTGCACGTGCTACACACAGCATCCAGACTGAAAACCAAGAACACTAATCTTCATAAAGAACTTCCCTTCCCTCTGAAGTCCACATTTTTACTTACAGCAACGCTTTAACAAGCGTGACAACAATATTCCGAAACTACTGCAATCCTTAACAGTTTGGAAGGTATGCTGAAGTTTTAAGCACAGGATGGTGCTTTAATCTTATATAATCCTCTAAAAAGATTATTTTCTAAAGAATTTTCCTATCTTGGCATTCAGCCAAGGTATTATTAAGGCGAGAGTTTAATTAGAGAAAATTGAAGGAGCCTTCTGAGATACAGGAAGAAAAGAAACCCCACTTGTATGCATCTAGAGAGGGCTTGGGAAAATCTAGGAAGGTGTATTATTTTAGTTATAGCAGTACCAGGTCTGATCCTTGCTTGCATCGAATCAAATTATCAACTGGAAAAATGAAGTTCAGACTTCTCTGGAAAATTCCCACTGCACATGTGGGTATTCCTGTGATCTTTCTTCTTTAACACCAAAGCCCAGCTGTGGCCCAAGCCGTATCCACTGTTGTCTGGGCAGATAGAGACCTAAGGATGGGCATTACACAGCAAGGTAGGAGAGAATGGGCAAACTGGGATGTTTGAAAGATAAAGCCAAAAAGAAAAGAAGAGGAGTTCAGAACAAAGACTACATTAGAAAAGGAGAGCCTGAAACCCAGGCACCAGGTATGGCCTACAGCTCCATCTCATACAGCCCAAGGCACACTTTTGTTTTGGTATTCTTACTGACTAACATGTTAGTGTTAAGCTATGATCTGTTGAAGCCAGAGAAACAATTCCCCAGCCTGACACAGATGTACAGACAGATAAAAAACCCAGCCAGAATTTGGTAAGAAATTATGCAAGTAATGCAATTAAGTCAGGCCAGTGGAAGCAAGGAATGATTTTTTCCTTTTTTTATTTTTACAGCAGCTCTTAGGATGACAGTACGTAATACAAGGAAAAAGAGAAAGTTCTCAGGCAAGAACTTCTGAATGCCTGAGAAAGGGTCTTGAATAAGTGTTCTGAGTTGTGTTAATTTCATGATCTTCCATGTTTAGAAAGGGAAACTGTAAAACACACATCACAAAACACCTGGACAAGTTACCAAGAGCAGACTTTTCTAAAAATTCAGCATGTAGTCACATCTGTAGCTGGTATCTTTTTTTTTTTTTTTTTTTTTTNTCTGTTTTTTTTTTTTTTTTTTTTTAAAAAGCCAACTCTTCCTTCTCTTCCTCTTTCATTGTTTTTTTTCAAGTCTTTGTTTTTCCAAGTCTTTAAATGACCAGATGCAGCTCCATTTCACTTTCTCCTGGAAGTGCCTAGTTTTCTTTCTCAGTGTCTCTTTCTTACTTGAGCCATTCCTGGATTTTTACTTTGTAAACTGGTTAGCTAATATCTTGGTTTCCTAAACCTCTGTGCTAAGACTTGGATGCTCACATGCTTTCTCCTTGAATTGGATCAACATCTACTGCTAGTTCTGGTTTCTTTTTTTAGTTCCTCTTTTTCAAAATTTCAACTAGACATGGAGTCAAAACTCATTCAGCTTTCTCCCTGCATTGCTTTTTTTTTTTTTTTTTAAATTAAAGGAAATAAATCTACTTCATTTAAAACCCCTTTCCAGCTGAGGTTATTTACAGAGTACCAGTGAATGATAGCATGAGGTGTCTTTTCACTTGGAAGCTTATCCAAACAGAAATTGAAATTAGCCAGACTGGGTGTGAGTGAAAAAGCACAAAGGAAGTCTCTTGAGGACTGCAGTGTGTTGGCCAGAAACACTGGTGTTTCCAGAGAGAGATGGGTGTTGTGGACAAACAGAAATATGAATGAGTGACAAAGAAAATTCTCCCATTTTATGACCTTCTCTACCAAAGATCAAGGTTAGATTCAAATAGCACTAGATCACAGAAATAGAGCCAGCTGCGAAATTTCAAGACCACCAACAAACCTCATAGACTCATAGAACCAGAGAATGATTTGGTTTGGAAGGGACCTTTAAAGATCATCTAGCCCAACCCCCCTGCCATGGGCAAGGACATCTTTTACTAGATCAGGTTGCTCAAAGTCTCATCCAACCTCATCTTGGTATGGATTTAACAGGATGGGCTGGGGACACATCTCAAGTGTCAGTGTTAGATTAAAATATCCAGTTACTTTATTCATCTATCCGTACATACAGAGAGAAGAGGAAGCATCTCCTCCAGAGTCTGGGCAGTGTGATTAGAAACCTATTCAGCCTTAACAGTAGTACAGTATGCAGGGACACAGCTATGAAAGTAAAGGATGTATGCACCTAAGTTAATTGCCCATCTCAGTCTTTCACAGCTTTTGCAAATGGCACTTTCCAGACTGAGTTCAGAGTCAAACTGAATGATCTCAAGAAAATAATCTACCTAAAGGTCAAAACTGCTCAGTTATTTGGAGACATCTGTGCCCACAATCCCAAAGGAAGCTTTACCTGTGGGGCACCACCATGCTGAACAAAGATTCTCTGGCTGGTTCTGAATGAGTTCACTTGGCACCTGCTGATGAGCAGCCATGTCAACATGGAGCTGTGCCTTGATGTTTATACCCTGCATTAATCAGAAAACAGCTGAGGCATTACACTAACACTCACTGAGAGCTGCAGTGGTATCGAGTTGTTCCCACCTCCCCGTAGCTTGTGACTACCCTTGTCCAGAGGTCACTGGCCCTGAAGCAGGATCAGCAGAAGGAGTTGGCCTCAGTGCTCTCCAGCAACTTCAGCACAAGAAACAAGATAGCCACCAGGCTATTTTCAGGATGCAGATAAAAATAGCTGAGGGTTTAGAGCTGAAAACCAGTATGAATTGAGCTTTTATTCAAAGCAGGCAGATCTATATTAATCCACAAAAATAGGGCTTTAACCTGACATGATTAAAATCTTTACCAAATAAAAAAAAGTTGTATCGTGAGTATATACAGAGTTTTCCAATGGTTGATTGTTGGTTCATTTCCAGAAAGATTTGCTCTTTAGCCATCCAGACCAAAGACAGTGCCCAGTGAGATGGAAGTTCTGCAAAACTGAACTTTTAATAGGTTTTGAGGAGAGAGAATCCTTTCCTCTCCAGATGTTAGAATTGACAACTCTTACTTCCTAGCAGTTTAGCCTGTCATCACCCATAGCAGCATCATGGGATATTTAAGGAGACTTCAAAAACTGAAAAAGACGTTTCATTAAATACCCTTTTGATTTAAAAAAAAAAAAAAGAAGAAGAGTTTTAATATCACAAAGGTGTAGGCTGCGCTTGAAATTAGGAAGAGCAGAAATTTAAATGTGCATCATAGGATCACCATTATAAAGTGTACCAAAGTCCTCTTCATTAATGTTCCTAGTTTGAACCAAGAAAAGCCAAAAGCCTCACCAGTGGAATTTACTGAACTATTCAGTCTTGCAAGTCTTGCAGCCAGTAGGTTTATTAAAACCAACCAATGCAGACAACAACAAAAACCCTATTAAGAGCCTAGCCAAAAACTGTAGTTTGATCCTTTTAAATCACAGACTCAGGTCACATATGTAATTACACAGAAGGGAATTACACAGGCAGTATCAAAGACCTCTTACCTGTGGTGACAGATATGATCTTGGCTCATGATCTTTATAACATACCGAATTTCACTACTTCGAGGCTTTTGTATTCTACTAATTGCTCTTTCAGCCTAAGAAAAGGTAAAAAGAATGGTTTCTTAAAAAGTAATTGAAATAAATGAGATTGAAAGCATAACCCAAGAGAAGTTTGCTCTTTTTTTCTTTTTTTTTTTTAATTAAAAAACCCTCTTTTCTGTATTTCAATGCATGGAACATGAGAGATTTGAGCCTGGCTACTGCGCTGGGAAGGGGGAGATATGTTCATAAGTGAGGAGATTCCCCAGCTGGAGCCATTTAAATGGGAACCAAGTTTATAGGAAAAGCCGTCCAAACATTGCTCAAGCATCCTTCTCTTATTGACTGTTTAGATCAAACGCATGCATTCGTAGCATACATCCCCCTAACATCGACTTCAGAAGGAAGTAGCACTGTTGGGTGCCACTGTTGGAAGATATTTTTTGCACTCTGTATATCCTGAGAAGGGCCAGATCATGGCTGCTGAGGCAGCACTCTGCTCATGCAAGCCAGCATCGGGCAGACCTACTCTCCTGACGTGTGTTGCATTGGCCGCAGACCACGTGGCCATACAAAACCCCAGTGGGAGACTCTGTCCAGACCTCGACTTGGGTGTACCATCTTGGGTGCACAAGGAGCTGAAGCCCGGTGGTATGTATGAGCATGGTGGGACCTCAGGGAGCTTGAGGCTGAGGAGCAGGCTGCCAGCAGGAATCCCAGCCTAAGCAGACCTGGCCCCTGCCAGTGCAAACAGCACTCCTTCCTCAGGCACAGCTTGGGCTGGTCTGGCTTCCCACTATGAGAGGGAACTGGTCCCTTGTGAACTGATAGGTCTGACTGGGGCAGGGGTGGAGGATGAGGAAACGGCTGACAGTGCCTGTTTCTTTCCTTTTCTTTCCTGCTCCCTTCATTCACAACCCTACCATAGCACTTTTACAGAGGATTAAGGTATCAGCTAAACCTCATCCTTCGAACACTTACCTCAGACATGCAAGCAAGCATATGGCGTTTTGCTTGTGGCTGAAGAAGGCAATGACTTGCATATGACGTTAGCTTGCTTGTGCATCTGGTCTGAAAACAATAATGCAAAATTGTGTGGCATTTAGAACAAAAAAACCCCCAAAACTATTGGAGAGAGAGGAGGGTCATTAGTACACATAAGGGAAAGCAGTAATAACCTGGTAATTACTGTACTTTAGCAAATTTAGGAGGGGTTCAGTATTTTTAACAAAAATGCATCCTTTACACCCTTGATCTCTCTCTACTGCATCTCCTCAACATAGCTGACTTCCTCCCAAAACGGGGGCTTGCAGAAGCAGAGAACTGCTTTGTCAAACTTTTCTAGCCTTCAGGGAAGTACAGGCAACTACATTTATAAGCCTTGTCTAAAGTTTAAGGGCAAGTTCTTAACCAGACCTTGGTGTTCAATGTAAACTAATTTCCAACTTTAGTATTCAAAATTAGCTTGAGCTGGCCAGAAAATCCCACTCACTTCCCTCACCTGCCTTTCCTTTTTTTCTCCAGCACTATGCAAGATACTGACCAACAAGATACCAGACAAAAGAAATTGTCTACCTGAGTGAAAATGCTATTTTCTTTGTCTCTAATATTCTGGCTTTATTTCCAAAGCTGACCTGGATTAAGTGCAGGACAGCTGAGACACTTAACAGGAATACTATAAACAGGGAGGCAGGCAAGCTACAAAACCATAGAGTTCTAGTCAGGTTTAGGGTGGAAGACCATCTCCACTAAAGCCAGCAAGAAGCTGTGACAACAATGTTAGTGATTTTACCCTTTAGGACCAGGATTTACCCCTTAGGATTCATAGATTTTAACTGATTACAGAGGAGACAACCATAGCAAATAGATGAAAGACCCTTTAGCTTAACTCATGGGTTTTTTTAAATCTATGTATAAACCAACAGCCTCAGCCAAAACACATTTTAGACTTCTATTTCCAGAGTTTTTATTTTGAGTAGTCCAAACAGGTTGTACCAATCACAGAAAGTTACTGTGTTTCAAGCAAAAAGGAGAAGGGGAAGGTCTCACTGAAGTTATAATAAAAAAAAATTCTTAACCCAAAGTGACGTCCTGTCTCTTCTGTATTACCATGTGTCATGAAAGGAAGTGGTTTAGCTCACTTAAAGAATCACCATCAAAGATATTAGCAAAAGTGATTTTTTAATGTGAATTTGTAAAAGCGCAACTTAACAAAGTTCAATGACAATGTTCACTCTATTATTACAAAGAAGAAAAGTACAAAGGAAAATAGAGTTAGAATCAATTTATAATAATTGACACAGAGACCGGAGATGCAAAAGGCTAAGGGAGATCCTCCTGTTGAGTCATGAGGTTCAGAGTGGATCCCTTTGCTTTCTAAACTCCTGATAGAGCCTAGGTGCAGCTAGATCCAATCTTAGTTCCAGACTTGGTCTGTGGTTTATGTCTAATGGAATTAATACAAGGGTGAGGAAAACATCCCGTTGAATCACAGGGTTCAGAATGGACCCCTTTGCTTTCTAAACTCCGTCTCAAAGGGGAGTCTAGGTGTGGCTGGTTCCAAACTTAATCTCAGACTTGTACTACCGTTTATGGCTAATGGAAAGGATACAAGGGATAAGGAAAATCTCCCATTGAATTAATATGCCAATGTGTCAGGGAATGAGTGATTATGGATCCTACATGACTTTGAGGTAGCAGCAATTTAAGATTTATTAGCACTGTTACAGTAAATCGCAAAAGTAGGTTATATGATTTTTAACAATACTTAATCATCAGTCAATTATCAGAGTGATTTAATAGAGTTTGCTATCAGCACTACAAAGTTTCATAAATCAAATCACACATACAAACACACTCACAGAGATATAGAGGTTAACCTGTGATCAAGACTTTTCTCTCTTTGCCAATTGTAATAAGTTATTGGTACCAAATGATCTTTAAAACGTCTCAAAATCTAATTGTAGTGAATTACTCACTATTCTCCTTTGTCAATCTTTGACCCCTCCTTCTTTGTCAGCATCTGTCAGCAGACAATCTTTGAAATCCTTGCAAAATCTACTCTTTGAAATCCTTGCGACATCTACTACTTAAAATCCTCCTGAAATCTACTATTTAAAATCCTCACAAAATCTACCCTGAGAAGCGTCGCAACTCAGGGGGAGAAAATGGGTCACAGCCTGCTGTGATCCCGGAGAACTCAAAGGGTCTCAGTTAGGATCACTATTTACAGGATCACGAGAAGATTGACTTTGCTCAGTATATTTCTGTTCTGGCCATAATTCTTGTCAGGTAATTCTGGCACCATCCAAGGTGGGCTGTGATCCAGGCAGCAGGAGTTTCAGGTATGGTTCCAGGCAACAGGAGTTTTAGGTATGGTTAGGGAGTGCCTTATCATCCTAACTCACTGTACTGTAGCCAGGATAACAAAGTACCAGATTGTTCCAACTCACTGCACTTGTATCCAAAACAGGAACACAATGTTGGCTGGTCCTGACATTGCAACGAGGCCCAGCGGGTCTGCACTGTGTTCAGCCCATGTTTTCTCTTTCCCAATCTTCATACAAGTCATAGATGTAATCCTCTGCAGTCTCCTTTCTATCAATCCTGAACCCATCTACGACAATTTTTAGCTCCTTCCTCTTCACAGCAGTATCACACAATGAATCTCCCTCAGTCTCATCAGCACCAGACAGGGCCATGAAATTCCCATGTATATGACCATTTGCAGTCCTGCATTTGGATATCATCATGAGATACTCTGATTTGCAGAGGTGCTGAGCATCCGGCATCTCCAAAGTGCTGGCATGAGGTGTTAAGTGTTCCAGGTGACAATGTCACACTAACAGAGACTTGACAACAAGATCAGAGTCAGTATTTCAACAGCCTGTACATTTCAAACCATTTACTGGCAATGTGCATTAAAACTAAAATATATCTGTTCAAAAAAACTCCAGTTACCTTCATTTTAAACACTAGTCAATTAGCTGCCTATCCTGTGGGCCAAGTGTACAACCCTATAGTCCTGCAATGAATTATCATTGTCTACGTGGATCTTTGCACTCACATGGAGCCTCACTGAAATAACTCTGGTTCTGCCCATTCAGAGTTTATCAGGGGATCCAAGCCTTGTCATTTATCAACAATTCAGTAGGAATATTAGTAGTAGTACCTTGCTTTGCAAGCAAAGTAGAAATCTACCAGTGCCACAAACCTTACCAAATGGATTAACTGCATTTAAAAATTACATGCAGCTGCACAGTACCGTCAAACGGAAATGCCTACTTTCATTTTGCACTATGTGTTGAGGGATGCCCCCTGTGCTATCTAGCATTCAGCCAGGACCCAGCAACACAACAGTGTTGCCAGTGCTCTCTCATTTTGCTAGGCTGAGCCCAGGCAGGCAGGAAACAGAAACCAGAAGTCACCCCTTTCTGAGTCTGTTTTACGGCAGATGGTTACAATCGGCTTTTACGGTAAGAGCACAAATGAACAGTTATGTTTAAATTCTTAGCATCCCCTAGATAATATCTCAAGTAAACAGAAGTAAATTGCATGGAAGAAATGTATTTAAAGGGGCCACTTCTATTTCAACATTCCTCTCTGAAACTGAGAGCATGACTTCTTGAATATCCATCGTTCAAGGGGCCCCGAGTTTGCATCTTGCTGGATTAACCAAACCAGTTCTTGCTAAGAGCACTGCCAAATACTGGAGATGACAGGATATGGAGCATGTATATCACCCTCCATAAACAAAGTAACTGCCAGAGTAGCTATTCATGCTGGCTTTGCACAATATATTTTGATTCTATAATAAGAACAATCTCTCTTCATTCCCTGTAGCAAATATATTTGTAAGATTAGGAGGCCTGTGTTACCATCCATATGACTAATTAGCATGCCTTTCTCAGCCTTGCTAAAACAAGATATTAGTATACTGAAAAGTGTATTTTTGAAAGGTGGGGGGTGGAAGGAGCAGGACAGGAAAGTTCCCTAAAAAAAGTGTTAACAAAGTTGACACTTATTGCATCATTTACAGTTTAACAGCAAAAGAAATTGATTGTTAGGGAAAATAAACTTAACACTACTTACTGCAAAGAAACACATTTCTTTTGCTAATGCTGCTTCATAACCCTTTGCTGGTTACACTGCTGAAGCATTTGCTTACTTTGGAAGAAATTTACCTCTTCCCCATGGGAAAAGTGTTTCCCATAATTTTTGCCATAAGCAGAGGGAGCTCAGGGGTCAGGGGCCAGCGCAGAATATTTTTTGTAGGAATGCCAAAGTAGTATTTTGTTTGTTACTTTGCAGTCTTATTTTCCCTGCTTTTTTGTTCTCATCCTTCCACTCCCATTTCCTTTAGGGGGATGTGAAAAAAAGAATAGGAAGTTCAAATTTTTCAATTTTCTTTAAAGAATTCTGCAAAGATGCAAGTGTACAATAGAGAGAAACTGGGTATGAAAGAGGTCTACTGCAGCAGAAACTCTTTCCTCTTTGGTCAGAACATCAGGTCTTGGCTGCTAAAAATTTCTTTAAGGTATACAGGGAACTGGCAAAATTATTTTCTCACTAGAGTCAAGAAACTGAAAACCCAAGCAAAAGGAATGTTAAAACCAGATTTTGGGGAAATTTTCAGCTTTTTTTTAAGCTTTTGTTAACAGCTTTTTATCCTGATTTGTAATAAAGGTTTGGCTAACACTTTGAAATGTCTTCCTGTCAATCAAAGAATACATGCTGCCAACATACACGTGAGCCCTCTCCTGGGCCAAGAAATCCTTCACCAAAACAAGCACAGAGCAGAGCAGCTACTCCTGATGCTTCTTAGGAAAAAGAACAACCAAAGAGACTCTTAAAATCAGAGAGGTAGCTTGAGAAGAAGAGGTCAGCTCTTTTAAAAGCTAGGAAACCTGAAAAATAGATTAAAAACCTGATTTGAAAGCTCTTTTATGGGTTATATTTCAGTCCACCACAAAATAATGTAATAATGATAGTATCAAAGCTTTTGTTTCCTGTACAAAACAATTAAATGTTTACTACTCAGATTTCACTGCATAAACTCCTTTCAGTGCATGGCTGCTCATGACCACACAAAAATTCACTTGACTGGAAGATGTTTGGTTTGGAGCAAGAAGAATGTAGATTAATAAAGTGACATGTTGATAATGTGGCATGATAAAGTAAACATGTTTATAGTCCTTCTTTGTATTCCTGAGCAGTGGATGGATCTCTTCTCCCACAGAATAGGAAGGACAGTTTTGTTAATTCAACACAGATGCATAGTATTCTCTTGAAGAAAAAGCACTTGTTAATAGGATATCCAGTTTAAGTTTCACACAAACCAATCCTCCTGAGCATATTCTGCCTTTAAAAAACATTCAACAAAGTACCTTCATGGTTTTGTCTCTTTTTTCAAAATCAATAGTAGATTTTTTTTCTATAGTTGAAGGAGTCACAAGATTCAGTTCATCATTTCTATAGTAGCCCTGGAAGTTAGAGCAAAATAAGAAGGGGGGCCAAGCCTAAATGGAGGCAGAAAAACACATAACTTTCACTTGCAGCAATGTTATTAATCCTTGCAGTTTTCTGAATCAGTTTCCTGTGACTGGAACATTAGGTTCCTGTTGCAAAAAAAAAATCCTCCCATTTTTTCAAATCACACCCAGTTGGTATGATCGCCATAGCNTGTGTTACATGACTTAATTTGCCAGAAGATCAAACGATGGAAAAGTCACATTATGTAGCCTGAGCTAATAAAACTGCTCTGTGATTAGTATAGCCAGAGACAGGTAGATTTACACAAACTGCAGAGAGACCTCTCACCACAGACAGCTAGTAGAGTATAATTACAGTGTGACCCAGACTATTCTGAAATCACTGAAAACCATGAAATATCAGGCACATCTCCCTTAGATCATATCTTAATACGCTTTAATTGTTTTAGTGAAAACTAGCAGTTTTCTCAGGATTACCAACTGTGCAGGTTCTCAAAGCATCTGGTGTGTGACTTCCCTCCATCATTTTTACCACACTGCTCATTCACCATTTTCTGCAGAGGTAGATGCAAAGGCATACGTTTGGTAACAGTGACAAAGAAACAGTGTTAGGACCTCTGGTCTAACTCTCAGCATACGGAGGCTTAGGAGAGTAAAAAAAGTAAAATTCCTGTGTTTCTCCTGACAGATG
>VYZV01019508.1:13961-37124 GCA_013401275.1 Pandion haliaetus
CAGATTAGTGCCTTTCCAAGCAGGCAGGGTAAAACTGACTCTGTTAGATGAGCTTGTGAAAGCTGTAATATGTATGTAACAATGCACCTGAGATCCCTAGGGACTGATGATTTTTATGTGCCAGTAAGATGTTTAATCGATTGCAGTAGAATTCAGTTTATGGAGAGGGAGTGTTGTGCACAGCCTAGATTTTAGCATCAAACATGGAAAGCAGTTTATATCACAGTAAATTAACTTTGTTGAAATATAATTAAGCTGAGAGCAGAGACCAAACCAATTGAGACTTCAATTTTGAAGGCTAGATTTGCACAAGGAAGAAAGATTAATTTCAAAATGAGGAACATGTGGCTTAAGTTTTTTTTTGTTGTTGTTTTTTTAATGTTTGTTATATTTAGGCCAACAAAATGTGACTGAAGTTCCCTAAACCAGAATGTTTTTAGTGTGGCTGTGTGCAGAACGGCTCTGATAGCTTTTGCTTCCTAAGCAGCTTTCTGTGAACATCGGGCTTTCTAACTGCCCACTTTAAATATTCCCCTCTGCAATTTGAGCTTTGTGTGTGTAACACATGTGTATGTGATATACATATGTATGTGTGTATGTAAGCTTTTATTGTATATGTGTATAAATACATATTTATATGTATAAAAAAAAAATAAGTGCATGTAAGTGCAGTCAGTAGAAACAAAACGCTTGACCGTCTACAGGGACTTACTGTTCTAATGAAATTAGGAGATGCTGAATATTTGATCCTTGTATCACCATAGCAACTGGCTGGTTATCCTCAGCTAAGTCCTCGTGTAACTCTGCTGACTTCCAGAGTGTCAGGCTGCCATAAAACTGATCTGAGGAGAGAAAGAGGCTCACATTTCTCTGGTGTTTGACCAGCAGTTCAGAGTAAACCTTCGATTGCAAGTGACTGCAGAATGATGCTGTAGAGCTCTTACTGTAGCAGGTCAATCCTCTGTCTTTGGCTGACTATGGAGCCCTTCAGTATTTTTCAGAAGCAAACTTTTGCAAGGCTGTTTTATTAATTTTCTTGGTGGTTTGGGTGTTCTGGGGCCCAAATTTCAAGGAATAAAAACTAACATGCAACAGATTAGTTTCTGCTAGCTTGTCTAACTAGACAGATTTCTATTTCTGTGCGTTTCATTTCAGGAAGGAGGTGTTGGAGGAAGGACTCCTTCCAGAGACCTTGATGCTTTTGACTATTGGGCTTTAAGTAAAACACTTTTAATAATCACATTCTAGCTAGCAATTTTATCTGTATTACAAGTAATGCACGAGGCTTGTACCTGTTTAGAAGACTATCTGTCTAAAACTGACTTGTGAAACCCTGGAAATATTAAACAAATGCAGTATCTGAAATCTTTTAATGTTTTATTTAAAAAATTGACAAAATTATTGCAGTCTGAATCAAAGGGGCGATCTCACTCCTGTTTACCAAACCTGAGTTGCTGCTTGGCTCTTAAGCCTAACATAAATCAAAGGGGAAGGGTTTTTTCTGTAAAACTTTAATTTCCTCCACTAGACAGTTTTATATAACCTGTCATTTTAATACTGCACTACTTTTCCTTCCAACAAAATCAGCGTATCAAAAACTGTAAATCATGTTTGCTTACAGGGAGAAATGCAATGCAAATAAGATGCTTTAGCTTTGTGGGACTCTCTTTGCCAAAATAAAATTCCAGAAACTGTTTTAAGATTCAAGAGAGGATTTTTAAAGCAAGGAGTCTGGCTACTTTCTTTGTGTTTGATTGCATAAGAATTGTCAGCTGTTCAGGTTTGGTGTTTTGGGTTTTTTTTAAGGAAAGAAAAAAAAAAAGCAGCTCTTGCAACATTCTGGTTTATGCTGGCTTCCAATTATTGCACTATTTACCCTCCTGGATAAGGAAAACCATAGCTGTTCTTTTGGGCTTTTTAAGGCTGATCTCACTAGAGAGAGGCTAAACTAGCAGACAGAATGTACACTTTTCAAAAAAGCTTTCCATCAGAGACCTCTTGTCCATTGAAGAGTTTATCTTTCCTGGTTTAGAGATATGAGACTGTGCCAAACATGAGATGCAGTTCTGTATCTTTGTTACCATACTGAGGGCTATTTTTTTAGGCCGTGACGTTTTTGAGGTCTACTTGGCATACTAACTACCTGGAAGCTTACTAAGTGCCAGAATAGATGCTTTCTAATATGAGAATCAAATCTTAAGCATGTGTGTCTCAGGATTGAACTGAGGTTTGTATGAAGCTCTGCTGCTTCTGAAACCTAAACAGAGGGCTGATTAGTGGAAGGGATTGGTTAACAAGCTTTTGTTCGTTGTTAGAAGTGAGGGGGTTTTGTCATTTAAGTGAAAAAATTAGATTTATGTAGGTGGAAATGTTTTAATCTTTGTCATTGTGGGAATTGAATCACTCTCTCCTTTTTCATGGTGTAATGCAGGATAACTGTGATTTGGATTTGGAGAACTGCTGAATATTTGCTTGTATCCTTTGACTATGGAGGAAATGGAGTCTTCATAACCAGAAATGGAGACATTATGCTTTTTGGTTTTGTTCTGCTATTAGATCCCCATACGTGATTGATCTATGAAATGGCAGAGAATGGAACAGATTGTGACCAGAGACGCATAGGAATGATCAAAGAACAGCACAATGGAAACTTTACAGGTAGGTGGAAAATGACTTAATGTTTTCAGCTGGTCAGCTTGGTGTGTAAAATGGCCAGCACAATAATCAAAAGGAATTTATGTTGGTGCATTTTATGCTTGGATAATGCAAAGACCCTCAATGCATGAATCCATCTTGGAAACTTCAGTCATCTCTAAATCAGAAGCCTAGAGGATTTATGTATTGTAAAGCCACAGGATAGTTTTATGCCGTGTATTTCCATTCAGTTTTGTCTTACACTCTTTTTTTCCTTCCAGAGTTCTTACTCTGTAGTTCATATGTATGTGAGCCCTGTAAATCTGACTTGGGTACCAACAGGGACTGCAACAGGGCTGAGCTAAAAAACTAAACTATGCTGACAAGTATGTGGCTGTAGAAGTCAGGCTATACAGCCCCACCCTTTGGCACTGAAAAGTTAGTACTTGGTAATAAAAATCTGGTTTACACTGGGAGAAATCCGGTTATTAGTCTCCCAGTTTCTAGCTTTTCTGTTGACATTTAGCTTCACTATAATTTAGAATCATAGATCATAGAATGGTTTGGGTTGGAGGGGACCTTAAAGATCATCTAGTTCCAACCCCCCCACCATGGGCAGGGACGCCTTCTGCTAGACCAGGTTGCTCAAAGCCCCATCCAGCCTGGCCTTGAACACTTCCAGGGATGGGGCATCCACACAAAACCTCTCTGGGAAGCCTGTTCCAGTGTCTCACCACTCTCACAGTGAAGAACTTCTTCCTTACATCTAATCTAAATCTACCCTCTTTCAGTTTAAAGCCATTACCCCTTGTCCTGTCACTACATGCCCTTATAAAAAGTCCCTCTCCGGCTTTCTTCTAGGCCCCCTTTAGGTGCTGGAAGGCTGCTGTAAGTTCTCCTCGGAGCCTTCTCTTCTCTTCTCTTCTCCAGGCTGAACAACCCCAACTCTCTCAGCCTGGCTTCACAGGGGAGGTGCTGCAGCCCCCTGATCATCTTCATGGCCCTCCTCTGGACTCACTCCAACAGCTCCAACAATTTCTCAGTTTTAATGACAAATTACTAACAAAACTGTTACCTACTTCATCTCCTGCCTTGCCTCTGTTTTTTGTACTGGTATATCTGAAGTAGGCCTGGGTTAATGTTTAGGACTCATGCAAAATAACCTGAAAACATTTCACGAAGAGCATTGTGTCACCGAATTATCTGTGCCGTGTACTATAGTACAGAAATTTATAATCGTCTTAGTTTGCTTCCTGTCAGCTTTGAATGTGCCAGTTCCATATTTAATTAAGTTTTGTAACCAAGTGATTTCTCAAGTTGTATGCAGACTTACACCACTGTCTCTTACGACCTCTACTAAAAACAAGGTCATAAAAAACAAGGTTGAAGCATTTAGAGAAAAGAAATTCGTGAAGCAATGAATGTGGCAAAATTTAAAGAGGAACTGTATGTGTATATGTATGGAACAAATCAAAGCCTTTTTCTTGAAGGCTTAAATCATTCTGTAACTCTGAGGCAATGTGGATGTTATCCAGTATTTGCCATTGTAGGATTTTTGTTAGTTCATCTAAAGCAAGTGGTGCTTACAGCTAAAGAATACAAAATTAAATGGGCAATGTGACTAATGAGGTATGCAATTTCTGTGTAAATATTAGCATCTGATAAGGCAGCATGTTTCAATTGCTGGAGTAAGACTGAAATAATACATCTTGGGTTACAATGTGCTGGGGATTCAGATTAGATTAATATTTTAAATGCAGTAGCTTTTTACAAATTTAAAGTTTATGAATGTTATCACAATGCTTTAAATGTATGTTTTGACTTTGTGTAGTAAGTGATTTTTAAACAAGTTTGGTGTCTGTTTGGATACAAGTGTTATTTTTGTGTGTTTTTTCCATTGTTTTGTGGTATTTTTTTTCTCTTACTTCAGAATTAATTCTCTTTTAAAAGTTTAAAAATTATTACCGCTCGTTAGCTTGACAACCTTTGAACAAGCCATTCTTATCCAAAAAATAGCTAGGATTTTTACTAATCTTTACTGTAAGCGCAAAATACCATGTTTGTTAAAGAACCTTTCTTCTATACTTGTTGGTAGCGTACAGTGACTGCTGTTACAGGAGCATGAGCACTGCATTGCAGTTAAAAGCAACCAAATGTATAGTGTCAGTCCAGCGCAGGACTGTGGTATAAAAGCAGGTCCTTTTTCATGGGAGCACTTCCTGTCTGCTGGGCTCATTTTGGAGAAGCTGAACAGTGTGGCAAGGCTTACCATAGCCTGAGGATCCCGACTGGGTGGATAGATGCTGTTATCCAGTTACACGGTGACTAAAGTGTATAAAGAGCACATGTAATTCAATCTAGTTCGATTGGAGAAGTCTGAGAATAGCTTTGGAAGAGAACCAAATTCAAAAGTTCAAAGTGAAACATGGTCTCTGTAGTGGGTGATAGAGTCGCGTTTGACCTAATGTATTAGCTGATTTGTAACTAGTAGGGCAGTACCTTGCATGAAAGCTAATAGATATGCCAGACTTTTTGCACCCTGGGCCAGTTAGATTCTTGAATAGCTGCCAGCTACACAGAGGAAAAAAGCCACCTTATTTCCTTTGCTGGAGGTCACCTGGTTTCTGGTGTTGTGATGAGTAGAAAAGATGACTGGAAGCTCACATTAATTTCCTAACAAAGGAAAAAAAAAAAAGTTGGTATATTTTTGGATAGGGTAGAATCTGAACTGTCAGCCTGTGCTTTTACATTTCTGTTGCTTTTCATTTGCAGATTCCTCTTTGTTGAGTGAACGGAAGCGAAGGGACCGAGAAGAGAGGTTGAATATTGTACTGTGGAGACAACCGCTTGTTACCTTGCAGTATTTTTTCCTGGAAACTCTAATAAACTTGAAGGAATGGACCATAAAGTAAAGATCATTTCTTTAACTTCTACTAAGCGTTCTGGGGAAACCCATGCTCTGATTCAGTAGGTCATTCTGACATCTCACTTTCCCTGATGATTCACAACTTTAAAATTCTTCTTTCAGAAAACATATTTATTTTTGTATATTTTTTTATATTTTGTCAGTGGAAGAAAATTGCACACTTCCTTTCTGAAGAGTTGAATATTCCCATTTGAAGGAGTGGGACAGTGTTTAGGGATCCTTAAGGCAAGACATACTGTACTTATGACTGCAGTGTTAAAGTACTGATCTATTAATGTATGTGTTAGTATCGCTGAATGATCTTCAGATAGCTTAGCTAGGGCAAGGTTTCAGGATTACGTGGAACTTGCAGTGATGTTTATGATGCTGCAAAGAGAACTTTGCTTTTAAGCTATGTGGTCCCTTTCGCAGCAGGAAAGGATTTATTAAAGCACTTTCCCTAAGCATTATTTACACACAGGATAAAATGGGCTTTTATTCCAGTTAGAAAATTTGCAAGTAGCAGTCCTAACATCCCCTACTAATGCTGAAATGCATAGCTATTTCTTAACACACTAGGCTTGAGAGGGTTTAAGAGTGCCAAAATGCAAATGAGTAAAACTGGCAGTGGAAAAAGCCAAGAGTAGCAGCCATGCTAGTGTTTGTGATGGTAACTGGAATCTCTTGTGTTTGGGATCAAGTTTACAATCATTTACAATCTTACAATCAGAACATAGGATCTAGTATCACCTTGGGTGATTCTAGCTGTTGGGCTGCTCCTTTGCAGATATTGGTGATGATGGGCTATGTTCATTGACCCTGCTGGGCTAGGTTCAAGTGCTGACACATAAGATCCACTGAGAGAAACATGTTTTCTGTTTTGATCTTCTGCAGTGATTTGTATGAAGAATACCAGGTTTATGTAGTGTAGTCTTAATCCCCTTTTATACCCTGTTCCCAACCCCCCCCCAATCTAACTCCCAAACCTACGTATTTTACTATGTGCATTCTTTCAACTATCATTAGTTGTTTCTTTGAGAACTGTTTTATTGGGTCTTATGTTAGCCACTTCTGTCAACCTCCAGGCATTTAAACCCAGCAGAAATAACATTTGAGGTCTTGTTTTAAGCTATTACCTGGCTTCCTAGACATCAAATTCTGTTACAGATAGTACTCGCATCCTCTGTTGTGCAGCACATTTATGCTGTCTAGCGCTAGCATGACAATATCTTTGCAGAAAATAACACTACTATAAGCTATTAAGTTGAGACCTCAGATTGACTCTTGATGATCTCCTGTGTTCCACTTGAGTAAATTGATTTAAATGATGACAATCACTTGAAAATCCAATTGTCATACTAATATAAGCAGCACAAATTATTTTAAAATTAAAGGGAAGTTAGACTGACTTTTTTTCAGCTTGCTTAATATGAAACATTTGTGACTGTTTTCCTGTATTATGTCTCATTTCTTTTGCTGTCTAAATAGATAAGTTACATTCATAGTTTGCTATTTCATGTCTGAGATTTTTAAGTGATGCTAGCACTTGCTTTTTTATAGCATTAGGTGACAGTATAATAGCGTTTCCCAGAAAATAATAATTTTATTTGCTAATCTACTGTGTGTGGCCACATACACGTCAAGCAGGATGTGTATGTAAAACTAAACAGGCCAAAAGTAATTTGGTATCAAATTACACAGGAAAACACTTTTCTCCCCTTACTGTAGTAGCTTCCTAATGCTTCATAATTAGCTAAGATGTGTTTATTAAACTTTGAGCTGTTATGAGAGATACTAATTTCAATAGGTCAGGGGAACCAAAATAGTGTAAAGATTTGCTCCTCTTGCTGTCACCGTGGTTCTACCCACCAGCACAGGGTTTGAAATTAGCACTTCTGTATTCCACCCACAGCTTGTCCCTTGCCCAGGGCCAGTGCAGTGCCTGCTTTGCACTTTCCTTAACCATGGATGTTGTTAATGGTCCTGTGTTTGAGACTGTCTTGGCTGCAGAAGCTGAATATTTGTTTTCAGATTTTGTTTGTTTTCAAACGGTTACTTTGTTTTTCTTTATTAAAAAGAAAAAAAAAATGCATGGCTGAACTTTGATCTCACTTGACAGTGAAGTAGAGATTTTTTCATAAAGAATAAAGGCTACCCAGATATTTTATTGGGAGGTTTATGCTTTTATAATAGCAAACTTTTCAGCTGCAGTTGTCCCTGCTGGCTGCATCCATGCAGACCGAGTCTACAGGGATAACTAAGTTATTTTGAAATACATGCTAAATTATGAAAAACCTAATTGCCATTTGTCTTTTAAGATTGTGGCATCGGCGAAGTATCTTGGTGTCTTTTTTACTGACGCTTGCAGTGCTTACAGCTACGTATTACATTGAAGGAACACATCAACAGGTATGAGGTTTTCAGGTTACTTTCCTTAGCGACTAATAGTACCTTTCCCTGTGCTAAAGTAGACATACTGGGAATTGAATGGGGTCTTCATGAAATTGTAATGTATCTTTTGAACTCCTACTCGCTAAGGATATTTGTTCATTCATGTCATGACTGCTGTCTGTGTGTAGATGAGTTGCGTTTTAGAGATGGGGAATGATCGGCTGTATCATTTGATCTATTCTGTTGTATCTGTAGGTGTTCCACTTCTCATTTGTTCCTGAATAAGCACACCTCCAATGCTGCAGCACTCCTTCACATCTGCTGTTAACAAGCTTTTAATAGTGGTGTGAGCTCTTTAGATATAGTGTTAAACTGAGTCATGATAGAACTTTGTGGTTCCCAAGGAATGTTTCTTCTGCTTCTATGGAAGGGTCTCCTGAAGAGCTAGGATAGTATATATCTAGACATAAAATGGTTTCACGCTCATATCTGTTTCTGCGATGCTTCTCATACCCCCATTGTTTTCAAATGGTTGTTTAAAAACTTTTTTTGTGCTTTGTATGTGAAAACTGATGCTTTTGCATCACTTGAAGTGTAAGCCATTGCTTAAGCATAAGGTGATGGTGTTATCTACACCTTTCCCCTTCCCATTTCTCTTTGAGTTTCAGATTTTCCCTAAGGGCAGGCAGCCCTTTTAAAGCCTGCAGAGCATTTCCTTGTGCAACTGAATCATCTTACCGCTCTGACTCTGAAATCAGCAGGTTCTCGGTTTCAGAGAACTTGCTTACACCCATACTGCTATGCTGTGTCACTGGCTGCCTGAGGGACGTGCAGATCTGGAACAGGAGTCCTGGCTTCCTAGGACGGGTCTTGAAGTGCAGTGAAATGAGTTGCTTCAGCTCATTGCATTCTTGCTCGCTCAATCCCATGGCTGAGACCTAAGTACTTACATGCAGACCAAGTTGGTAGATGGTAAATTGGTGGCCCATTCCTGATGGACAAACACCTGCTTCATTAAAAACTGCCCTGGCTGGTGGCCTTGTCAGCATGAAGGCCAGAGCTTGAGGCGCTTAACATTTGCTACTAGGTGGCTCTTGCAAACTTGTGTTGAGGCGCATGGCCCCTCTGAGCTGGCTGCTGGGCCTCCGCTATGCCAAGGCTTGGCAGAGTGGTGCTGCTCAAGGTTTCCCTGAGCCTGCTGGGAACAAACCTGTGCCTCTGGGACTGGCGAGCTGAGTGTGACCTGCAGGGTTCAGCCAGTGCTTGGAGCTCCTGTTACAGGTGGTCTCAGTCATGTGTGCCAGCAGGTATCTGTCCATCCCTCTTCCTCCACAGCTCCTTCCCTGAAGTCCGTGTCCTGCTAGTGCCTCTATCTATCTGTGTACCATCTACGTGTATGTGAATGAGCCACTTTTTTTCAAAAGCATACTCAAAATAGCAAAGTATACTTGTGGTTTTCGCTTGGCATTTTCAGGACCTTTTTACACCCTGGCAGATTGAAGCCTGATTAAGACTGGTAGACATCTTGGTGCTGTCGGTCCATGAATGGTGTAAAATGGCAGCTCTTCTTGGGGCTGTGGTACAGACAAGTTGATGGCCTGGCTCATCCTCTTAGTATTGCTTTCATGGCAGTGAGAGGGAGATATTGCTTCCTGTTTCTCCAGTGTACCCAACTGGACTTTTTATGTCCAGACTTTCCCATATCCCCTCATTTATGTGTGTAACGCACAACCAGTATTTTAATCTTTTCTTAAAAATAACAAACCTGGTTACTCACTGGTCCACGATAAAACATTCAACAGGCTAATGGAGAGTGCAGCTAATTCTACTCCTTTATTTAATCTGTTCAGGCAATTCCCTGAGCTATCTGCTCGCTGCTTGGGCTCCAGTAGACACTGTCAGGGGCTTGCTGCTCACTGCTTACACCTGGTATGCCTGTTCTGGATTTCACCCCCCTACTATTGAACCTGAATTTTTCATCTACCTCCTTGGAAACTTGCTGTTTCTAAGGCGCACGGGCTTTTCTTTTGAAAGCGCACTATTTTCTGTGCATGTTTGTGCTGCAATTGTAATAAATTGCAAATAGAAGTATCTAGGATTCTATTTCAGTTGTTGTAATCCAGATAACTATCTGTGGTAGTTTGTAGCTTTAACTTTCCTCCCTAGGAGATATCACCATCCTTGTTTTTTTTTCTTTTGTGACTTTTCTTTTTCAGTATGTGCGATACATGGAGAAAAAGTTCTTCTGGTGTGCCTACTGGGTAGGATTAGGCATTCTGTCCTCTGTTGGACTAGGAACAGGTCTCCACACCTTTCTACTCTATTTGGTAAGGACATTTCCATACCATGTTCTTTCTGAATCGAGGATTTTAATTGTTGCACATTTTAAAATATGTGAATAAAGAATATTCCTTAAGTCCTAAATGTTAAGTACTTCTGAAGGAAAAGAAATACTTAGTGTAATGCTTCTGGGCACTAGTGAATGCTATTCATATTTTATACTGTATAACCTTGTTCTGTAGTTGTACGCTATGTTTGTTGAACTGTAGATATTAGCCTGCTGTTAATCCTTACTTTGAAACAAGTCAACATCTGCAAGCTCTATCCTCTAATTTCCTAAGTTAAATGAAACATTTTCTAGTGTGTGCAGCTCAAATGTTCCCATTTAAAGCATGCTTTTTTTTAGTAGCTTAAAATGATCATTTTTCTAGCTGAAACCACTGAAATAGGCAGCTATTTTAAAGTTCAGTCTGTATTAATTTTGCTTTGAAAATAATAGCAAGAAAAATTTTTGTCTACAAAGATAAAATAATATCTGTTCTGAAAACTTGTACGATGTTGTTTATCTCGACTTAGCTAGGAAAGTTAGGGAAACATTTGGGTGTGTTTTGCTTTTGGCCATTGGATTAGTTCCTTGTTTATGAAACCACTGTCCTGTATTTAAGAAAAGGATTCGTGGCCACAAAATAATTAAAACCAGTTTATGCAACAAATGTCATCTTGTATTTGGAACAATTACAGATGTTTACTTTCAGAACTGCTTTAATCATTAACAATAACACAGAAAACACTACAAGGAACAAGAAACTTGTGCTTTTCCACACAGCAGGGCAATGCCTGTTAGATTGAATGGCATCTGTATGGGCTGCGTTTGCAGTAGCCTTAGACTTACTCCTAGTGTAGCTTCTCTCCTAAAGACTGTGGAGGCAGAAAGTACAGAGAAAGGAAACTATTGCTAAACAGAAAGAAGCTTATGCGTGCGTGGCCTTCTAGACAAAAATATAACTGTCAGTCTAAATGGTTGGAAATGGAAATGCAGTAAAGCCAATGAACACAGCGTCTAAACATTTTTGTGTAACACTGGATAGCGCTTAGCAGTGAATTGACAATGTACAGGTCTTTCTGACTTGCAGAGACGATGCTGTTAATAGCTTAGGGACGCTAAGACACATGGGCTGGACAGAGGGAGAATCCATCAAAATCATCAGTCCTGAATTGAAGTGCTCTGCCTCGCTGGAGAGGCAAACCAGCATCGACTGATGCATGAGGTGGAGTCAGGCTCACAAACTCAGCTCACTTTGGGCTCTCTGCCAGCCTATGGTGGGAGTAAAAATGCAGCAGGATGGGATCACCAGCTATTCAGCAGGACAGAGAGAGGGAGGGAAACTAGCAATTCCAAGTTTTATGCAGAAATCAGTTGGTCATGATTTAAATCGGCAAGTAGGAAACAGTTTAAATGATAGATTTTAATCTTGTTCTGCTTTTTCTGTATTTTATTAGGCTATCAACCAGTGAGTCAACTTAAGATTCCCTCTGACCAAAGATTTCATGTATTTAGACATCCTCTTTGAAGCACTTTAGAGAGCTTATCATGCAGTTCCTATTCTTAATTTTTATACGTGTCAGAAATCCAGTAAATAAGAAACATTAGCCACCATTTCTAAACTGTATTTGAAAGTGGGTAGTGTTTCTTTACTGTACATTGAGCTGACACAGGGCAGCAAGAGTGCTGTCATTTTATACCCTAGGCCACTCCAAGATTTTTTTTGTCACATAAAGAAATCTTGATAAGACAGCACCACTTCTTTTTTCCTTTAAGAAAGTGGAATGAATTGACCTTTCTTTTACCCTGTTTTTAAAAATCCAGATGTTTAAATAGTTCTAAATTACTTTAATGGAAAACAAATTAAATTTCATAACATATCATGTAAGTTTTCCTGTGGGGTGTGTGAACCTAGTGGATGTATTAACGCCATGACCTGAACTGACATTAAAGAACCATATATACAAAATATAACTTCTTTATTGGCTTATCAATATAATTTATTGTGGGTGAACAGGTTTCCAAAGATTATAGGGAGGTGCATCACCTAGGAAAAGAAATTCAGTTTAATATTGTTAGCGAAGATATTTATTTGGAATGTAAGAGGCAAGGTTTCACATAACTTTGTTAGGGGAAAAAACCAGACAAAATAGATTTCACTGAATATAATTAGAAGGTGGTTATAGAATAAAATGTAAAAAACCCTATACCATCAACATCTAATGTATAACAATACAGGAGAAATACTTGTTTGCTTTAAATATGTAAGGCAGATAAGCATGTTTCTATTACATTGAGGGAATTCCATAAAGGCAGTGAGTGTAGAAAGAAGGAGAAGCAAGTATTATTGTTTCTCTTTCCTCCTGTGCAAGCTTTAGTGGTTAGCATGGACTGTAAATTTAGGACAATTGCACTTTCTGGGCACGGAAGGCTTGTCTGAACACTGAATGGTTCATAATTTGGTGGAATATGTGTGGCTTTGTAGCCACTAGATGGCACTGGAAATGTAAAAAACAGAAGTTTATTGCCCTAAGTGTGTTGCCATCTTAAGTACCTGAACTGTTAATATTCTTGTCAGTACAGCTATATCAGCAATATCTGTACATAACATGCTATCAACGTAGTAATACACTCTTTAATGTCTCCTCAGTTTGATCCTACACCTTGTGTGAAAAGGAACATGGAGTACTAACTTAAGGCTGTTGGTACAACTTTTAAGGGTAAATTATTTCAGAGTACTATTCCAGATTTAATCCATCCAGAAACAATGCAATTAGGAGCTCCAGCTTTCAAAAGGAGGAGTTTTAAACTAATTTGCTTTGTTAGTTGTGCAGTAGTTGCCTCTAAAAGTAGAAATATGATAGGTTACGTGGGGAACTCACTATATTAACTATTATGTTACTGTATATCTACTTTTCATGTTCCATATACTTTAATTACATTTCTTCATTATTATAAAACTTACTCTTCTATTGATTCAAAGAAATGAAAAGTTACAAAGGAGGAAATCCTCTTCTGCTTTAGTGCCTGGGTTTGCTGGCAATAGAGAATAGACTCAGTAAGTGTTTTAAAATTGCTTATAATTAATTGCTCATTTTAAATTTGTGTGTACAGTGAGATTGTTGGGAATGCAATTACATGCTTAGAGAACAATGCTCTTGGGCCCACCCATGTGCTGCTGAGCTCTTGTTGATGCTTGCAGTATTATCTCTGCCATTAAGGGCCAACGGGTAGGAATTGATGGCATGTAGGCACCTGTTCAGACAGTGTGCCTGAATTTCTTCAGCTGTGACACAGGTGCATCTTTTTTAAATATAGCCTTCCATTTACTGCATACAACTATTTTCATATTAAACTGTTCATAAGGACAGCCTGTTAGCTGGGCAAATCATAGAAGTAGTTATGCAATAGATGCAGTATATGTATGACTCTGGATGTTTGCTTTCCCTGGCCTGGTTAGCTGTTTTTCCAGTGTTGAAAACTGTCATTTGCTGGGTTCTTCAGACCATCTCTCCCCAGCAGCTTTTTGGAGCGGCATGAATTCAAGTGCCAGGAGAGATCCTGGGGTTAGCTGAGAACAGATTACTTGGAAACAGTTTGCTTAAAGTAGACTTTACAGTCTAAAGCAGTCTCGGGGTCTGTGTGTGTGTGTGTGTGGGGGGATGTTACTGCCCCTGGTTAATATTGGTTCACATCTGATTTGGATTTTGTTGATCACTAGAATATTCTTGCCACATACATCTTGGTGTAGGAGGGAGAGGTCAATTTTGTTAGTTTTATAATAGGCTTTTTATTGCTATTTCTGTGATTCAAGAACTTTCTATACATTTTAAAGGGTCTGTACATTATCTGCTGTGTCAGTTCCTAGTTCAATGCTGCTTCCTTAGTTGTAGCCAGCACTAAATATAAAGTTTGACATGGCTTTTTGGGAAACAATTCTCATGCTGTGGATTGGCACTGAGATAAGGGCTGGCACAGAACAGATCTTCAACAAAGAAATAGGGAAGCAGGCCGCTCTTCCAAGAGTCCTTTTTATTCTGACACTTTCAAAACAAGTCTGCTGGCTTATTTTCCCAAAGTCCATTAAAGGTTTTTCAAAATTCTTTAAAAACAACACTTTAAAAATAGTAATCATGATGTGGTTCTGTAGGAAATAAAACTATTATGAATAACGACTCTGAATACTGTTTTTAGCAGCACACAATTTTTCTTCTTAGTCCTGAGATGTTTTCTCTTCTATTGGTGGTATATTAAAATACAAATGGCATGAATCACCTAATTACCAAAAGAAGATGACTGAGGGTAACTCATCAGGAATTTCTTGCATTTGTACATCTTGGAGAGGTCTGTTTGCTGCTGCAAAATTAAATGAATGAGCTGCCGGAGGGCCGGAGTGGGGGACGCTAGGTGGAGTGCGTGGTTGGGACCGTGCCGCCATTGCCATCTTCACCCAACGCTCTGCCTCGTGATTTGGTTTCAGTTCAGCTCTGGCACACGGATTGCAAAAGATGTGGCCGAGGCAAACAAAATCAGCTTAGAGTTAATGCCTATCAAAAAGCCTTGCGAGGGAAGCGGGTGATAAATGTCCTTTCTGTGTATGGTCTGTTATAATCTGTAATGGTGGGGGATGAATGGAAGTGAATTCCTTACAGGTCAGGAGGGCAGAGCGAGCTTTGGCTGTTTGCATTTGTTTGTATTTTTGTTTCTTAAATACGGATCTCTGCTTGCTTGCTGATAGAGCCAAGTGGAGCAACTGCTGAAAAGGTTTTTTGGTGGTGGCCGGGTTGCGGACTAGCACAAACAGGAAACGTGAGGTACAATAGGAATGTTTTGTGTGTGGAGGTCACACAAGAGTTCGAATTTTTTCAGAACTGTAATATGTGGGCTTGTCACTTAATTCTTACTGGGGTGTTCTGTAGCAGAGTGGAAGAGAGGACAGCGATAATTTCAGGCCGTGAAAAAAGAACGGAAAACTGCCTGTAAAGAGAAGTGAATTGGAAAGACAGTGTCCTTATTGACAGTGCTGGCTTTAGAGAGCTGATTTGAGTTTATCTGGGTTTGAGGCTTCAATGTCTTGCTTTTGTTCAGAATTGGTACCAGGGTTTGGCTTTGGTGTCAGGTCACATTCCAGCCTCCTGAAAGTGTGGTAGTTTGCAGCTGAAATGAGTTGTGTTTTGGCTCTATCTGAATTTGTGTAGGTTAGAATCTGAATATTTAAAATCCAGATACCTTGTGCAACAATAAGCCCATTAGCTTTTTTTTTTTTAAAAAAAAAAAAAGTGGTTGGTGTAAATAATAAAAAACCCCCAAACAACCACAAATAAAAACCACCTTTTCCTGCCAGGACTACTGTAAACTTTCAAAACAGGGCTTACTCCACTTTTATGAAGTAGAATAATTTGGAAATCCACAGGACTTTAACTCTCTTTTTTTTTCTTCATTTATTTACTTGTGACTTTAGTACAGGAGTATTTTCATAGTGATTGTCACCTTCAGGAGAATTTTTGCTCTTTCTAGTGGATCCTTCAGAACTAGTGTGAGTAACCCAGAAAACTATGGGTTCTGTGCGTAAAGAAAAAAAGTGAGAAACAAAAGCTGATCTGCCTCAGCCAGGTGGGAGGGTGCAGCAGTGCTCCCTTCCCAGTGCTGAATTATTTTTGTTAAGCGAGGTGTTAATTTCCAGTCCATGCTGTTCTTCAATTCACATGTCAACCTGAAAGCCTAAAACAAATGAAATAAATGGTTCTGTCTAATATCTGTGCTCAGATTACTGCTATTGACTTAAGGTAGTAGAAAGAAAAACACAGGGTGGGTGCAGAAGACAGAAATTAAATCTAAAGTAAGTTGAAATGGATCCTGTTTGTGTGAGGGTTGTTTGTGGCTCTTACTCTCTCATTTGTTTCCTTCATGCCTTTAAACCTACTTCCTCCAGCTGTCCTAAGCTTTTTACAATGAACTGAAACATCCTGGAATACTTGAATCAACATATAACTTTAAAAAAAAAAAAAAATCACTTTTGCTAACCATCTCTTGATGGCAGCTCCTGCTTACAGCTCACATGGGCTCTGTTCTCCTTGAAACTGCAGCATTGATATTAGTGCACTGATGAACTGGGAGGGTCCAATGAATTAAACTGGATACTGCTGCCAGATTAGTTGTGTTACCCGGGTGTTTCTTAAATCTTCTGGTGGCTTGCTTGCATTTAAAAAAATCTGAGATTAAAGGTGGTATGTTCAAGGAGAAATATGTTTATTTGGAGTCTTAGTCCCTTTAAGTGCACCCATTGTTGTAGATGTCAGATACCGATAGATTCCCGCAGAGAATAAAACCAGCGCCTCTGCTTCAGGTTATGCTGTGGAAGAGCAATCCCTTCAACTGCTGCAGCTCAGTCTGAGGGATTGCGGACTGAGCCCCAAGCCCCCAGTCTGGTGCATTAACGTGAGTTGAAACTGAGGGTGATTTAAATTCTGGGCGCAAGCCTGGCAACTGCCGAGCAGGCACTGCTGGTCCTGCTGCCCTGCTCCGAGGGTGGTAACCTCTGGTGTAGGGGCTGGTGGAACAGCTGGAAGCAATAACCTCCCATATTGCCCCACCATGAATTGCTGGACCTCATGAGTCAGAGCCCGAAGTGGTGTGACTGCGAGTTCCATATATGGCCTCTAGTGCTGCTGAAAGCGGCGTACGTCAGAGTCTGGATGGTTTATCTAAAGCTGGAACCGTGGCAATAAACAGCTAATGTGAAGCACCTCCATCTGTACAGGATTAGCTTACTTCAGCTTTTCAGAAGTCCGCAAAATATTGGTGGCATACGAGTATTTAAGCTATATTGAGTGTCTTGGCCTGCCATAGTGATTTGAACTTGCACCAAACTGAGGAGTTAGTAAGATGATAAGCACACCCTTTTCTTCCTTTTGAAGGTTGATGGACTTTACCTGATGCTGATGCCTTGTTTTTGTTATCTGCTCTCAACTTCCTCATCACTGGTTCTGTGTCTCATAACTGTGCTGGGAGGTCACATTCTGCTTTCTCCTCATTTGCTCCCTTGGACTTTCTGCCTTCTTTTTTTTTTTTTTTTTTTTTTANAGCCTGAACTTTATACTTTTTATGTCACTGCTTCCTTAAACAGGCTGGAAATAATGATAACAGTGCAAGACGATCTCTAATTGGAGACGTTAAAGCCAGTCATCACTACTAGTGTCAATTTGAATAGATGCTGTGATTTATTCTTCAGAAATAATAAGTGGGTGGCTAGGGAAGGGG
Source organism: Pandion haliaetus (assembly GCA_013401275.1). Taxonomy (NCBI): domain Eukaryota; kingdom Metazoa; phylum Chordata; class Aves; order Accipitriformes; family Pandionidae; genus Pandion; species Pandion haliaetus. Next base: position 31,475 of record VYZV01019508.1, read on the forward strand.
CAAGGAGAGAATGCTGACAGATTATTTTTGTCTTCTGTCAGCACCAGAGCATAAACTTTAATTCTTCCAATTGTGCCTTTCCCTGACATGAGTCTGTTTGCTCCTATAGAAAGTAGCGTGGGCACAGCCTTACAAAACATCTGCTTTTCACGTTACTCCTCAAAGTAGCAACGTGGCCCTGTTATGCGTGCAGTGGTACCACGTGCCTGCTCTCTTGGTGGTTCTTGTTCAGTCATATTCAGAGCTTGTGGCTCATCGTTTGGAATTTCCATCAGCTCTGCACTGTGGGGCAAGGCTTGACTGAAGTGGGAATAGAAACTTGCTAACAGACACGTGATTGTAAAATTAATACATCGCTTGAAATGCCATGATGGTCTGCTAAAACTAGCCCTGACTGCTTGATGGATGTTTGTGTCACTTGAGGATGCTCTAGGTACAGGATCCTTCTTCATTCTGAGCCCTGTTTACCGCCAGCACTGCATACCAGACATTATATAAAATCACGAGACATTTTAATCTTGTAACACAGACAGACAGACAGACTAGATTGACATATTTACTAGCCACCTCCAGATCAAGCTTTTCTCTCTTAATCACAGAGCAGTTTTCTTTGTGGGTAGTTGTCCACTGCTCTTGAAGATAAAAAAGATGCTGTAAGATGGTGTTACTTTCTTGAGAGGTGTAATGACTTCATAGATAAGTATGAGATGAGTCGCAGCCCGGGGCAACGCTTGCAGGATGTTTCCCATGAGAAGCAAGCTTTTGTTTTTCCAATTTATCTTAATCAAATGTAGCATGACATGTTTCCCCCCTGTGGAAGGGCCGAGCCTTGAACCCAGTATGAAAAGCAGTGTATCCATGGAGGAAAACAGTTTTTTAGCACATTAAGTTCAGCAATGAGTTCAGTGTGATATTTTTCTTGCTGGCAGACATATCACTTTTCTTTGTGAAATGTTTCTAAATTACAGCCAGTCTAAAATTGTATCTTCCCCAAAAATAAAAGGTTAAAATTAGATGTAGTTGTTCTTGTGCTCATATCACTTCAGCAGGATGGCTGTTCTGTGAAGGGGCATGTGAGAAACCAACACTTGATACAGAGTTTGTTTATAGCTTTGTGTTCACAGGCTAGGTGCAGGGAATGATTAATAATGTGAAAATATGATTCATTTTTAATCGGGTATTCATTCATTTTTCCTTACGGTAAAGACTTTTCTGTTGTAAGAATTATACATATCAGCATGTTTTTAAGGATTTTAACTTCCTGATTTTTTTTGCATGTGCCTGCCATCTCTTTCTGCCTGCACTGATGAATTTCCAAGCGTAATTTATAGATAAAAAGATTATACTTTCTAGAAATTTCATAATACAGCATTTAAAGTAACTTATTTCTAAGGATTAGCAGTGTCTATTCTAACTTGGGTGCCTTCAATCACTGAACTAAAACTTCTCTGAAGGCCTGTGAGTTCAAGAGTTCGAGGTTACCTTCGATGAGACGTTAGGGTTGTGTAGATAGGGATTTCCAAACCCCCCCTAAATTACTATTGCTAAAAAATAGATTTATGTTGAGTTGATCTTGATGACCAGATCTTGTCTTGTTTGATTTGAAAATTGTACAGATATTTCTAACAAATCGCATTCCAGCCTAACCACAGGCTCCTTCTGGTCGTCAGTAGTGGCAAGCAAATGTTTCTCACCCGAGTCAGCGGAATGTTTCTCAATTTCTTTTCTGTTAGCCCTTGTTAGTGCCTCCTGCAATTTAAAAGGAAAAAAAAAAAACTCATTGGAAGAGGTTGAGGGAAAGACAGTTGGTGTTCAGGATCTTACATGCCTTGAATTTCAGCGACTCTTCCTGGTTTGGCAAGCAGCGTGTCTACTAAATCGCCTGGGTTTAGTATTTGTTGTCTGGTATGACAGGGTTTGAAGTAGTTTTGCAAATGCCCTTTTCAAAGGTGGAGCTGCAGTTAGAGTCAGAGGGGTATCTTGGAGGCTCTCCTAAAGCGCTGAAATAAACCGAGCTATTGCAGAGAGGCAAAGCACTCGGAGTATCTACTGCGGCCCCACGTGGAGAAGGAGAGGGTGGAGGAGGTATTATTTGTGAAGAGGATTAAAAAATTGTATAAGAATTAATCCTTCTGGCACAGGGAGGAGTGTAGAGAAAACATCTGAGTGTATATTGACTGGGATTTTCCAAAGGTGGCACCTGAAGCTCATTTGAAGTTGGTTTCCTGTTCCATTTCAGAGTTACACAGTCACTACTGCTAAACATAAAGCAAAATGGCACCTCTCTTAGAAAACATGCAGAGACCCTCCCGCCCTTCCTCCCCACCACCCATTGCAACCATGGTCCTGTTTAGCCAGCCATTGTTTTGAGGTGCTTGGTTACCATGGCTTTGTGAAAGTATAATGCTCTATGTGAGCTTTCAGAGCTAAGCTAGAACAAAAGCAGATGTCAGAGATGTTGCATGCAGCCTGCCAAGCCGTGAGATGTCGTCCATTTGACTAGCAGGACAGCTGGGCTCTGCTGCCAGAGGAGGACACAGGATTGTTCTGCTTTCCTTTGGCTCGCTCTGAGTTCCAATACTCCACACTTCATCACTCTAAATGAACCGTTTATGCTTCATTTCTTATTCCAGTTAAAATGCGGCTTCTGTGGGTTCCATAACTCCAACTTTTTTCCATTATAGAATTGTTTACATTGCAGTGGAAGAATTATGTTCAATTGGCGTAGTCTTCAGGTGGCTCAGGGGCCGTTTACAGCTGCTTTGTGAAGTGCGTTTTTTTCCATTGGTGGCTACTTGTAAAATTTTTCCTTTTGCAGACATTTGTTGAGGCTGGGAGAGCTCTCTTAACAGGAGGCACTGTTTTGAGACCACTAAGCCATTTCAAGGATGGCAACTCTGTTGAGAAGCTGCTCATGGCAAGAAGCTCTCGCAGCAGTCTACTGTTGGGCATTTTGTCATTGCTTGCTCTACTGAGACCGTACGGTCTTCTTTACACACCCTGTGTGCAGTCAGAGAAGAAATGCTGGTAATGCCGTCACTGAAACCTTGCAAGGGTGTGGGGCCCTTGCTATAGTAGCGACTAAATTTGTCTCTTACTATTATAAAACTGAAACTAACAGTCTCCCATCGCAGCTGGCTGTAGTTACACTGTAGTGTGGTATGTCTTCCAAATTTTGTGGAACCGAAAAACCATACTTCTTGATTCACACACCGTATCTCACTGCCTTGGCAACGACCTTACCCTTACTCTCAAGGGAACGTAGGAAATGGTCATTTACAACTCAAGTACGGGGGGATTTTCTCCATGCAAATTTGCTATTCAAGAGAATTTTATTGCAAATTTCTGCAGGTGGAAACCATTAATTTAAGGAAGATGGCTTGAGACCTTTTTTGTCCCAAGGTAGCTGTCAGACTGGGGAGGGGCAAGCAGGGGGTGGGATTAAATGCCCTAAGTTTCAGAGTATGGTGGAAAAGGAGGTTCCTAGGTTTGCCATGAACGTACTTTACAATTTTAGGAAAGTTTCAACTCTCTTTGCATCTGTCCTCAATGAGTAAAATAGAGGTATGTTACTTGTTTAGATGTGAAGCTGCTGGGGACAGGGATGATCTTGCTACAAGTGCCAAAAAGGAGTTTGTTGCCATTGGGGCCAAAAGAAGTGTCAGTAGTATACATGATTAGTCATTGGTTCATTCATCCATTCTTTCTTCTCCCTTCCATATCAAAATCACTCTTGTGTGTCAGTTTCTGGATCCTTTCTTTTCCAGTTTTACTTCAATGAACCTTTTCCTTTTTCTTCTCATTTATCATCTCAGCTGGCTGCATCTATGTATTCATATAATCCAAAGTATGCCAAAGCACTTTGAATTAGCCTCCTGTAAAGTAACAAGGAATAAATAAAAGAATTTGCTTGGTATCAGAGCAGCTTGTCTTGCACCAGTTGCATGCCAGAAGAATGGTTTTATTTTGAAATGTTTACGTATGACAACAGTAGTCACAGCTGTCATATAGAAAAATATAACTGGTATTGTTTTCAACATTCTTACTTCACTGCCACTAAAAAATTACAGTATCAATGTAACTAGATAAGTCCAGTGCTCTGGTCTCTTCAGTGGGACCTGAAATGTTGACATGAGTGAACCCAACTAAAATCTTCTTCCCAGCAAGTCTAGAAAAAGCAATGGAGCTTCACCTTTTGTGTGAGACCTGCTGTGGAATTTCACCCTTTAATGTGCAAATGAAGCCTGCAGGGTCCTCTGAATATATCTCTGGCTCCTGCATTTCAAAGTGAGCTTTGGAAGCCTTGTGCAGGGGAATGGCTGTGCTGAGGTCTATCACACTTTCCCTCATTATTCTGTAATAAATTTAGCTTTGATTTGGGTGGGGGGGTATCAGGCTCCTTTATTGGTCTAATAAAACATGACTCGTTTAAAGGAAAAAATGTAGAAGAAAATTGTTGACTATGTTTCCCAACGTGATGTCAAAATCCATCAAATAATAGCAGAAGTTGAGGTTTGTGTAAATTGTTCTGAATGTAAAGAAAACTTTAAAATTTATTTAAATCTGTGACTTTATGAAAAGACCTTAGTTTAACGCTGTACTTTTTTTTTCTCCTTCTTTCCCAGACAATGTTTCCTTGACCTTTTGCTAAGTGATTTCTTTTTTAGCTACAATGTCTAGTGTTCAGGCCATAGACTATTTGAATTGCTTCTCGCTCCTTTTGTATTAAAATAATGGCAATTCTTTCAGGATTTTAAAGTATGTAGCAGTTCAATTCATGAATAGATTTTTATGCTAGTTTTATTTGGAGGTCTGTCTAAAAAAAATCTTTTAATGTAAGATGGAGACTAGAAGGAATTCAATTACATGGCATTTAAGTAATGTTTAAGTTTTTAATTATATTTCAAACCATTTTTAGCAAACAGCAGTAAGGTCACTTTCTTGTATATGCAGAAAAACTGACACAAATTAAGCAACTGGTTTATGGAGAAATATCCCAAAGTTAAGAAGGTCTGCTGTTAAGATGTCATAAAGTCCCAGTCATCAAAAAAAAATTAACATAAAATTTAAATGCCTCTATCTTCTAAAAGCAACAGTAGGGAAAACACCTGCTCTAGTAAAGCTGTAGACCATAAATACCTTGAGGAGAACATTGTAAAGTTTTGAAAATTCTCCTGTTTTTTACAAAGTAAGAATTCTTATTTCTCCTTGGCAACCTCATACTACTGTACAGTGGCATGGCAAAAGCTGAAAGGCTCCTTAGCATTTTTAGTGGATCGCAAGAAGGATTTTTTTTTTTTTTCAGAGAGCATTAATAGCTCAACATTGCACTTCAGATGGTCTAAAAAAAACCAAAACCAAACCCCCAACATTTTACATATATAACATTATTAATGGCCAAAGTGAGAAACACTTAAGTTTTAGCCTAAACTCCTTGCATCAGGGACAAATGTGGATTTTTAATTTTAACTTTTATTATAACTAACATAAAAAGCATTTGAAATTACTTGTGTTTTTTTCAGGGTCCACACATAGCATCAGTTACTCTTGCTGCATATGAATGTAACTCAGTTAATTTTCCTGAGCCTCCTTACCCGGATCAAATTATCTGTCCTGATGAGGAGACGACTGAAGGATCCATCTCTTTATG